>WOGR01006692.1:0-12910 GCA_015342045.1 Leptinotarsa lineolata
CAGATGTCAATCTTGCCGAAGTGCCCGGCAGCAAGGTTGAGGACCGTTCCAGGAGGAGCGGGGGTGGAAGGAGTGGTGCACTAGGTTTTCTTTACAGAATTTATTCCGTGAAGCGAAGCTTTTACACCAGGGCACTCAACCCGGGAGGGGGCATGGGGGGGTAGACTCTGCATTATCGTAGAAAGCCTCAGATTCACCATACATACATAAGCCACTAGGCAGGAGGTATGTGGCTGATCATCGGATATTCTGATAAACCTGGGGAGCTACCGTCAACACCAGCGGGAGCGCTTTATTGAGGTAGTACATGACAACTAGTCTAAGCAGACAAATGTCAAAACTATTCATGTTCACCTACCCGATACTTCTTCAAACCTTGATTATTCCGTAACGACGTACATACTATCAACGAATTTTATATTATTTGCAAAAAAAGTCACTCGAAAAAAATCATGAGATCATATTCGTTCAGAAAGAAATAAAAATTTCAATGATAATTTTTGCATTGAAAAAAATAAGTAGTATATCACTTGGAATGGTTTTAGTGCAAATCGTACACAGACGCTACGAGCAAGAATGAAAAATGTTCTTGTACAGATAAAGAAAATGACTTCTGATGCAGAAATGCTGCGTACCACGTTCCACGAAAAATGTCTAGTCATCATGGACAACCTTTTTGTTGAATTTCCCACCATTTTGTTCGATAGTTGAGTCTTCTAGGGGATATTTTTGTACGAATTTTTTCAAATATACTCAAAAATAACCTCCTAGAGCACTTGGATATTTTTTGAAACAGCCTGTATTCTGAACAACAAACCATTCAACCAACCAACTGTAGCAATCAGACAAAGAAATTAAGACAGCTGCAGTTCTCCAAACCAGATAACTTTCACAATATCGGCCTATTAATAAATCTAAATTTTTTAAGTCAATCTGTCATCACCATAAGAAGCAAGGTCCTGCATCAAAAATTGCCGTAGTTCATTCTCCTCATGGTTGGATTATTTATCTAACCAGTAACCTAGCAGAGTATGAGGTGTTTTCTATATACCAATTCGTTCGGGTTATAATTCAATGAGTATTTCAGTATAGTTTTTGTTTCATGATTCATATATCATCTCATCCCTCTACTATTTCATCAATGACGTTTTAAAATTTCAGAAATTAAAATTTAAAAAGTTTTCCTTTGACGTGAATGATTGAAAAATAGCATAGTCTATCTAAAATACGAGACTATAGATGTCATGATTGCTGAATGATTTGAGATTTGTAATATTATTTGATATATTTGGGTATAGGTATTGAAATGCTTACTACGACAGTTTTTTATGGTATCATATATTTTTACTTTGCATAAATTTCTTCTGCACCTTCAACATAATTCAGGATAAAATTAAATATTTTCTCTCTTGCTTCAAAACTATATTTTTCATTCATATCGAATAACTTTCAAACTTATCGTTATCTCAGATGCGTATTTGTGGATACACGAAAAAGACTCTGAACAAAATGAGTTATTCAAACGGTTTTATATTACTATACTATGATTCCAAAATAGTAGGCACTGAATTCTCAGATATGACTGACTTTTTTTCTTTAATCTGCTCTTGCAGTGGTGTACGGAAATTATACTGAACAGATGATGAAAAATAATCACAACCTTAACAACAATATTTTCTTATTATGTAAATATTAAAACCACATTATTACCTCAAAATATTTTCTTTTTAATGCAATAATATTTCTGAGAATGTTGTGCCTACTATTATGGAATTGTACTATAGTACACTTACTTCTTCACTCATGAATTATGTTGAAAGAAACTAATTTTTTGTGGGAAGAATCACAATCACAAGTTCTTCATCAACCTTTCTATTGTGTATTTCTAGGATGCTAATTACGGTGTTGAACCTTCCCCCACCACAAAATCCCAACTTTAATTGACGTCAAACGACCTTGAGTTATGTGCACGCTATACGACCGCGAGAACGGAGTTTGACCTTGACGATCAACTTACTCCTCAATAAGTGACCTTGAACTTGAGCTACATCATATTACATTGGATGTTAACCCTGAATGAAACCTCGTAACTTAACCTTGGGTTGGAGTGAGGAGAATTGTGCTTTCAAAAGAAGTGTGGCGTGCATGTTTCAATCATTTCAAATTCTCCTCATCATCGTCTGGTATTATATACTAAATGTATACGTGTTAAGAATGTGAAAAGAGTTTCAGTTGGAGAGACAACCCGCGTCATCATCAGCGGGATCCCTGATCTCCTGCCAATGTTGAAAGGCCATCAATATCGAAGAGGTAAAGGTCAAACCCTTCCACACGTCCAGCAATTCAGATATGTTCGTGCTGCAATTTGACTATTGCAAACGACAGAATGAATGTACATCGCAGAACTATGTAGAATAGAATGAATACACGTGTTCAATATAGGGACGGTGTCTAAATTATACACTCATCATCCAAGTGTAGAATTGTGAGCTATACCATATGAATTACCCCACATTCTTCAATGAATTGGAGCAGACAGTAATGAAACTACTCAAAAAAGTTGATTCATCTGCCCAAGCAATGCGATTCCAAGCTTGAAATTGAGGTATGTGATATATTCACCACATTGCTGATTGAATGTGGAGAGAGAATCAATTTTCAAGTTGGACCATCAGGGAAATTCTGTATATGGTGGTGAATGTTAATGAGTATAACCCCCTTGAAGGGTCTCCTCATATCAAATTACCCATATTCTTTGAGTTGAAGAACAGTGTTGTGAATATTGTCAGTCAGGATCAGTACTGCTTTGCGTGGACTGTGACTTCATCTTCGTATCCTGCCAATGTGAGAGTGAATGAAATTGCATCAATAACCCCACATCTCTAAAATACTGAATGTAGCAGATATGAATTTTTCAGTTATGTTGAAAGATATTCCTGAATTTGAAGTTCTGAATGATGGCTCTATTGATGTCTATGATTTGAAAAATAGTTTCAAAATGATAGAATTGAGACGTAGACCTGATTGTCACGTGAATTTGCTAAATAAAAAGGATGATTCTGGTAACAGCGATTATTGTTGGATTGAAAATTTATTGAGATCAGTATCATCCCAAACATCTGCATACGATCATAGAAAGTATTTGTGATTATTGTTTACTGTAATTTGGAAATATGAGGGCTTTATTGCGAAGTTAATTGGACGATTATAATCACATATCGACAATAATACCGACCACAAATTTCTGGGTTGACCTCAAATCAATTCTGAAACCAGTGCATAGAAATGTGGCAAATCCTGCTGACTCTCACACAAATCGAACATATCTTCCTGAACCATACATTTTCCCAAGTCACATGAAAATTCTATTTCTGAATTCGTATAATACTGAGTGGCCGATGCATTCGAACTGTTCGTGTTGAAATTGCAGGCGGCCATCACCAATATATAACACAAATATTTTGAAAATGTTCCGATGAGTCCTCCGACTGCTGAGGAAGAGCATGATTTCGATGTTGACACTATATGTGGTATATGTAGAAATATATTCGAAGGGAATGATATGAAAGTACGTGACCACGGCCATCTTATAATGAAGAAAATCAGCTACACATTCCGTTTGTAACCTCAACTTCAAAGGTCCCAAATTCATCCCCATCATTTTCCATAATACCAGTGGGTATTACTGTCACTTTATTCAGGAAACATTCATATCCTAACAGAAGTGAAGTTGATGCCATGGTTCGGACCAAAAAAAATATTTCTTAAAAAAAATTCATTCATGAAAAACAAATTGGATCGAAATGAGCAAATGAAAAAATGTTCTGAGGTTGAGGTTCATCGATAGTTTTGAATTGATGGCTGCGTCTCTACAAGAGTTGGGCAATAATTCAAATGGAAAACATTTTGTGGAAACGAGAAAATATTTTCCCGAAAATGATAATTTTCAACTTAAAAGGAGCTGTTCGGAAAACACCTCCTTCGATTCTTTGGATGAATTGAATCATTCAAGTATATCATTCACAATTTCGGTAAATATTCTGACATGTACTTGAAACCAGATGTTCTGTTACTGTGCGATATTTTTGAAAATACCTGCTCATCATTCCACATCCTCAGGTCCATCACGTAGTCGTCGAAAGGGTAATGATGTCAGAAATTTTCAAACTGATACCCTAAAAGCTGGAATTGGAAAATCGAATATTTCTCCTTGAAGCGGACTTTCAGCAAGAGGGTACGATACAACGAGAGAGACTGGCTCGCAATGAATAATATGAGCCTCAGTTCGGGAATGGAACGACTTTCTCAATGGATTTGTCTATCCTCAACCCGTCCACATCTCTTTTGTGAAGTTGAAATATTTTGTTTTGTTCTTGTATATTAATTTCAAGTTGGTTTTAAATTTATATAATAAATAACTGCCTTATTTTAGGTTATATTCATGTTGTAAATATGATGAAAACTTGCAAGATAATTATAAGGTTCTTCAATGAATTTTTTCCTGTACATAGTTTTCTGATTTGAAAAAATTAAACAAAAAAAGGAATATTCGAGTGGATATATATTTCGGTTATTGTACACGGAAGACTGCGTGGTTGGCGAATTATTTATTCCTTCAATATAGTCATTTTCTGGTCATATCTTGCATGAAATACTAAAATCATCTCCAATAACCACTCGGAATATGAGTTCCACTTATTCGAAGGTGAAAATTTTAAAGAAGTTATATTGTTATATCTGGATAGTAAATGATGGAAGTAATGCTAAGATGAGTATAATTCAAAACACCTTTGATCAATCTCAAAAAATCATCGTTGAAAGATGCGTGATGTTCTACGCAAGGCAAAAAAACGAATTTATTGTCGAAAATTCGAAAAGAGCAGCACACAAATATACAAAGGCCGAAGGTGGAGAAAATACATGCACATTTTATTCATCATTCCAATTTTTCCAGTTTATCATCACTACTTAGTTCAGTAGATGCTACAGCTGACATGACAAAAGCAGTTCAAGCAGCGATATCAAGCAAAAAGTAATTGATTAAGGAAAACTGTCACTCGCTTACGATAGAAAAGGAAGTGGGATCTACTTAAAGCATCATCTTCAGGGAGTAGGGGTGTATCTGAAGCTCAAAATTAAAAAAAACCCATAGATTTGCTACCTCAAAGAGGTCTCTCCAACGTCGACTCCAACTATCACGCTAACAATATGATGATTCCCATCATTTGAGATGTAATAATGAGTGATGGTCTAACAAAATCCAGACCACACCAATATGAATCTGCCATAGTGAATTTGGATGATCGACGTGATCCAGAGACACATTGAATAGCATATAGGAAAAATCGTGCCTCAATAAAGTATTTTGATAGTTTTATTGATTGACCCCCTCCAAAATAATTGATTTTTTATTCTTACAAAAGTTTGAAACCTATCAATAATATAAAATATAACTATGTGAGTCAGTAACAATGTATCTGATGTTTCTCTAGAATGAGACATGGAAGTGATACAAATGCAGGACCAGGAATGCAACATAGGAACTTGCATCTATATGGAATAAGTTACCACAAAACCTACAAAATGATATTGATATCCTAAAGTTCCAGAACTGCCAGAGTCATTGTATTAGTGCAAATGACAGTAAATCCGATGTGAATGATGGTCCACTTACAGGAAAAATATTATGTTGTTATTGTAGTGAATGATGTGAATGTAGTAGATCAATGAGTTAGATTAGCAACCAAAAAATTACAATTACCCTACAATTCCTGCTGTCAGCAATAAAAGGACGGAAATCAATGAAAATGCATCAGTCATGTCACGTACGTTTTCCATGTCAGGATAATCTAGCGAGTTGGGTGCCAACTTCTACCCACTTGGATCATGGACTAGAATAACACACACAGCTCTATATTTAATATAGATGCGAAGAATAACATTATCAGCTATTCGCAAACAATAAACTCATCTCTCATCATTATGCAAACTCTACTTGTGGCATATGAAATTGATGAGATCAATGAGGTGATTCAAATCCGAGTAGATTTATTGGACAAGATAAGTAACACTTTCCTCAAATTGTGACTTTCAAAACGTGACACAGAACAATTCACAGAAGACATTATTCGCGAAGTGGATTTATCAAATTCAAAAGGACTGCAACAAGAAAATGGGTTTGGGGAGAATATCGACAAAGTATTTCTTCTGCATGCAAACAACAACACTCTGAATACGAGGCTAATGACGAAGCAGTCAATGCCGTAGCCACCAAAGACAAATACAACAGAGAATAAACAATCAATTGAAAACCAAATGACAACACAAACAACATCACCAATTCAACAATTATCGACTCAACAACCACCGACACCTTCCACAAATAACGTATACTTTATAATCCAGCACTATCTGATAAGATGAGATGAAATAGATATAATGAAAAAGCCAACAAATATGCAAAGATCTTTATCCATACCAACGAAATCCAACAACAACACATCGCAATTACGATATACCTTGTTTTTCTGGTGGAAGTTTCATCGGTAAAAATTCAAGATCATTGAAATTGCGAGAGATGGAACATCAACCAGAAATAAAAATGCCAATACATCAAGAAAGCAGACGGTGGGAATTGAGTTGAATGGAACAAGACAAAAATGATTGCCAGTGAACCTCAGTCTAACAGACATAAGCTCGAAGAATCAGCGTATATCTATATATCTGGTGAGAAATGTATTGATATACACCCGTCCTAAAGGAAAGATATGACGAAATCGCAACAGATTAATAATATCGAAGTCAATCGATAATATTGAAATTTTTCACAGTACTAATCTATTTTGTCATCTATCAAGGACGTTTGAAAATGAATAGAACCGAGAAAATAACTGCAATTATCATTAGATTTTTTCAATTCTGGAGAGAGGGGCAGATTTGAGCCCCCGAAAGAGTTATCTGTTTTTTTTCTTGATGAGCAAAATAATTCAATACGATGAAAAATATGTTTCCTTATGAAAAATTATTTTCAGGAGAAAGTACTCAAATTATGTTATATTCCATCTTCAATGTTTCAATTATCCTTCTCCAAAACAGTTGTAACGAAATGCATTGCATCAAATCTTGAACTGAATTTCACGAAATCTATTATGAATAGGGTTTCTGACGGAGACCTCTATTCAGTATGAAGAATGATGAAGTTCACTAACACTGCAGCAAATCGTTTCAGTAAAACCTTATTTAATCTATGTGACTCTTCACATCCATATTATTGAAATTTATGTTTCTCATTTGATTACACTTTTCATTCAAACAATGAATATACTGAGGTGGTCACCTTCGAATTTCTAAGAAATTTTAAAGACAAAATTTGTTTTCGGGAAAAAATTTCACTGAAATATTTTTCATCATTTTCAAATCAGACATGATACAAACATTTCTAAATATTTTTAAGAGAACGAAGAGATTTTAACTGGTGAAAAATACTGATTTCAAAACGACTACATCCCTCCCTTTGTTCTTTCATCGGTTTTTATATAATTCACCATTTTACTGATTTCCTATTCAGATATTTATTTGCAGAAGATTCTGGATGTTCAAGTTTTCAATTTTTTTTTTTAATACATTTTATCGACAAACTACTAAATATGACCAGAAGCTACCATCAACACTGTAGCGTATATGTTTTAGAAAAAGTTTAGCAGAACAGGCAAAAATTGCGAATCAATATTTGTCGAAAATAGCAACATAGTATACAGAAATTGAAGGATTTCAGTTCAACTTCTTTTCTGAGGAAAGGTAGCCCTTTTTGATCAAAATCAATCAAACATGTTGGCATATTCTTGATTCCATTCAACACATTCTTACAGTTTTTTTTCAATTCTGACATCAGAATTTTAGAGTTTACGTAATAGTCCTACGTCTCACCATTGTGTGATGACTATAATCCACTGAATATTGTAGTTTACTTTTGTTTTCTGTTCAGTCTATAGACACGCCTATTTTTTGAATACTTCATGGATTTCAAACAAATATCGGCCGATTTCATAACATTTCTTATTTTGTATTTAATCCAATAAAAACCCTTATAATTATCATTATTATTATTATGAAATGATGAAAGTTTCATTATGTGAAAAGAACATCTTGGTTAGTTAAACGCGCGTCGAAAGACAGTTAGTTCTATAGTCTAGTTTTTGGTTTTCATTAAAGACATGAGAGAAATGTTGAAAGATACCTTGGTCACTTTGAGAAAAACTCAATACATTTTCTGAACGAAATTGTTTTTTATGTAGGAAGATGAAATATATTTTACATTTTATATATCCAGAAGAGCAAAATCTTGTGATTTTGGTAGAATTTCAACGTCTACTTTTTCCATAAAAAAAAAGAAGTGGAACACTGAAAGTATTCTGTTGTCAAGAATTGTTTCATATGCGTGATGAAAACAATAAGCTACATAATTTGATCTGATAAGTTTTTGGGACAACAATGAAGAAAATCAATAAAACCTAGTCAACCTAACGTTACCAAGTAAACTTTAAAAACAACTATAGTAATATACGACTTTCGTCGTATGTTGTTTCATTGAATATCAAATCATTCCATTCAACAGCAGATTCTGAACTAGATTCCAATACAAATTGGAATGTTTTTCACCATCAGAAGTGTCCGAAAGTCTTGTACTAGCTAAGGATAGGAAAGGGTCTTTTACTTTCGATCGAAAACATCCCAACGTGATTTTAGGATCGTCGTATTAGATGGAGGTTGCTAGTTACGGATGCCAGTGGGTCAACGATTCATTTTAGGGAATTCAATCAAATGTGTAGTACTAGATGGAAGTGGCTGGCAGTACAGCAGATTCTCAGCAGCACGAAAGGCAGTCACAGCCATAACTTCGATGCTCTACTTCCCAACTAGTGACTGACCACGAGCTCAGCTCTCAGCATCCAAATTCCATGCTTGGACAGAGTACTCTCATTTGGTTAGCAGCGTTGCAAGCCACGTAGGACAGAAGATTTTCAAATATTTTCAACCATAAATTGGGTTGTTTCTCACCATCATAAGTTTTCGAAAGTCTTGTGCTGGTTAAGGATAGACAAGGGTGTGATTGAATACCAATTAAAATACCAAAATACCAATTCTAGCAAATTATGGACGCCAGTGAATCAACAATTCGTTTTGGTCCATTGTATCAAATTGGTGTCAAGAAAGCAATACAGCTGGTTCTCAACAGTCCGAAAGTCAGCAACAGCCACATGTTTGCTGCTTCACCAGGCTAGAGAGTGGTCAGGAGTTCGGCTCTCAGTAGTTACTATACAGTGGTTTTTTTGTCGTCTTATGTTTTTGATCAATAGTGCTAGTGCTAGTGATAGAATATACTTGCTGGATACCCGCATATTCGCTGCTGCTGCTACGAGGATGCTTTTGTCTCAGCCGCGGTGGATAGTTTCTAGTCACTGTGGCTAGCGAAGTGGCATATAATTTTTTTCGAAGACGAACTACAAGTAATGCAAGAAGATCCTGAAGTCGCTCTAAGAGCGGTGCCTATGCGAAAGTAACGATTTGCGTTGGATTCAGATCGCTGGAGATTGAATTCATTTGGCAAAAACGTTCTCAGAAAGTTTATTCCACATAAACGTAGTTCTCTAAATGAGAGAGTTCTTGAACAAAGAAGTTCTAGGTGTATTGAATTGAACCTCTGAACAATGAGCAGCCACAGTCCGACGCGTCCTTTTGATATGTACCGCTCTTGGTGGAATCAAATGTGCCACGTCACTTAAACACTTCCTGTGAATGTTCCCATTACGTTTGAATGCATTTTTCAGGTGATTAAGTTCTTCAGGCAGACCCTCTCAACCAACCCTCTCTTTTGTTGTGTCTGGTGGTTTGAGTTCTTGTTTAGATATCTGTCTGTGTGTGTTGGTTTTCTGTACACTCTGTGGCCCATTGTACCGTATTAACGTCTGTTCACAAGAACATCCAAGAAGGCTAGGGCCCCTTGGGTTTCTCGTTCCATTGTGAATTGGATTTTAGGGTTGAGCGAGTTAAAATGTAGCAACCCTTACCAGGCCAGTCAAGGGTAAAGCTTTCTTTCCTATGTCAAAAATGTCATAGACCGGGTCGGAAGAATCTTAGTAAAACACGACGTAAAACAAATATTTAAGCCAACAAAAACCATCAGACAGAGTCTCAGGTCAGCAAAGGACCCTAGAGAACCTCTAGCAACCCCAGGGGTATACCGGATTCCGTGTAGCTGCAGGTCGGTCTACATTGAAATCACGAAACGAAGTATAGGGACCCATCTCTCCAAACACAAAAGAAATTGTCGCCTCGGACAAACCGACAATTTGGCTGTAGCCGAACATGCTCTCAACGAAAAAGGTAACCACATAATCTCATTCTAAGACACAGTGATACTCGACAATACCCAAAACTACTACCCAAGAATATATAGAGAGGCAATAGGAATTCAAAAACATAGGGATAATCTCAGTAGAAAAGAGGAGAAAATGAATATCAATAAAAGCTGGCTACCTATCCTGAGAAGTACACAAACACGAACAGGTAATACGATGAAGAACAATATAAACAGAGCGACCAGTACTGAAATAGTAGTTGATGGAGTGGAGACGATAGAAACAAGAACCCGAGCTTCAACTCGGGTATTACGACCGATACCACCGCCCTTGAAATGTCTACCGCAGCAGTAGATGAAACGTCAGGCATGAAAATCTGCAGATCACGGCCAAAAAACCCTGAAAATAGCCTTCATACAGTTATCTCCACAATTTGTGAGTGCAAGAATATGACGACAATTTGTTTGCACATGTTGGTGCACTGAGTTTACATTTCAGTTGAGTCCTCAAATGTTGCAGGAATCGATTTTGAAATTGCTAGTGGGCCTCTTAGTAACTGCAGTTACCATACTTTTTTCCTGTGGACTGATGATAGAAGGTCCCTGCTGCCTGTCAGAAATAGTGATTACGAATAACTTCTGCAGGACGATTTCCTCGAATCAGCTTCCTCCCGAAGATCCGGAGTATTTTAACCCTAGTAGCGCCATCATGCAGTTTTTTTCTTATATTCTCACCTTTAAAACCGGAAACAGCTGATTCAGCAACGAAACGTTAGCCCAAAGGCAATTACACGCCGCCTAAGCCTAAGTGTTATCTCACCGGGCGGTACCGGGTGGAACCAGCATCTACCATGTCCTGCAGCCTTCAGCCTCATATCTGTAGCTAGCCAACTTGTCGTGATGGGGCTCTGAATCTCGGCTTTTATTTATTATATATGGAAAAACTTTTGATTTTTATGCATTTTTTTTCTAGTGGTTAAACCCAAAAACTACTCAATCGATTATAAATATGCTTCTATCCATAGAAAGGTACATTATTAATGGGGTACACAATCTCTATGAAAATTAAAATAATGCAATACAAGGTATCAAAAATTTCCTTGTCATATATTGGTCGTACGTGTATGGAGAGCCACTAGTACCTCAAATGTTGACAAATTTACAAATTTTGCGTAAATTAATGAAAAGTAGCGAATGAACACAACTCCAAATTGATAATTTGGGAGATTTGATTTGTTATTGTGATAAAACTGGCAGCGCACGCTTCAGATAAACTTGGGGAATTAACTAAGTCCTTAATGGACCAAACCATCCGCATCCACCGCCGCGTTTGGTTTTGTCGAACGTTGACTCAGCATTCTCGATTTTAAACACCTGAAGTGGTGAAGTGATTCTTTGGCATTTTGACTGAATGTTCACTGTTCAATCAACATACAATGATGCCTACATAACATATCAATTCATTTATTCAATTCATATGAAAGCTATTTAACGGAATTTTGTGCCCACTTCAGATTCAGGTCGATTCATTTATTAACATGAGAATTTTATTCATTATACTTGAAGACAGAGTGAACAAAGTTTTATGTGACTTGAAAAAGAAGAAGAGTTTGAATTACAGGAAACAAACAAATGAAGATCAATGAGACTGAAACTGAAATGACCAGAATTAAAAAAGATGAATATCTTCAACTCAACTACTTCTTGGTTGATTTTAAGAAGTGAGGGAGATACTATATTTTCACCTCAAGACAGTTTTTTCATATTCATTATTTATTTCAGTTTTTTATTATTCCAGCATACAACAAAATAGATATTTAGTATTGAACCTCAATAAAGCAATATTCGTAAAATAATATGCATAAGTTGGTGAAAACTAGTTATAGTAAATATGGCAAATATTGAATTACCGAAATCAGTCATTCAATGTTTACTCTAAGGCATGGAATTCTAGCTATATATTGTTTCTCTGGCGTAAAATAAATCCAGAACGAGCACTTTTCTCAATCATCAAAATTGCATTTCTCTTCTCGAAACGCGTTCCATCAACAAAGTTAACATTTTCAAGAGCTGAAGGAAACTAATTCCTTACTCTGAAACTGATCTCTATCTATATCTAATAGGGGACACTTTCACTTTTCGATACACATCAATGATTTCTGAAAAAAATTTATTCGCCTGATTTCAATAGAGTGAGCTGATCATATACTGATCTCAACAATTTCAGACAATTTATTCTATCTTTTTATTCTCCAAGATCTTGTTACAGTTAGATATGATCAAATTCCTGAATTTGGTGCTGGGTATCAAAGTTTCTCACAAATTTTGATGCTTCAATTCGTATTGAGCCAAATGACTCCATATCTTAAGTCGAAATAATATTATGGTTCAATAGTTCTTTCTTTCGAGAAGTATGCATGCATATTACCTCAAATTATATGAAAGAACAATTGGTTCAGTCTCAAACTCCCTACACTGTAGGTTAATGGACTAACACCTATCAGAAAACAACTACTCCCCTGGCTAATACCACGAAGGGCGTTGGATTATATC
>WOGR01006693.1:0-12908 GCA_015342045.1 Leptinotarsa lineolata
CTGATTTCAAATATACCTTCCTTTTTTTTCCAACAGCTCTAGTTTATAAGATACAGCTATAGACCATATTTGTGTACTCAATAGTTACACTAAACTTTCATAAAACCCTGTGATTTTTTTACAAATCATTTTTTTTTTCGTAGAAAGTCAACATCGAGAAATCTCTCTAAAAACAATCCCAACTATTTCTGTAACATCTGTTGTGAATATACATTCAGTTGTAAATGCCACGGCTTTTCCCTATTCTGTAATTGGGTTCATCCTGTAGAATAGTGTATGAAATAAATAAATAAAAAATAAATGGGATTATGAAAAATGAGAAATGAAAATTTTCTATGTTTTTTACCACTTGCACAAGTGCCACAAATATCCCCATTTTCACAAAATAATCACGACTTAGATGAAAAAAAAGTCTTCTTCTAGTGATGAAAGTGGAACAACTGATTTTAATCCTGAGTCCTTCAACCAGGAAGAACTCAAAGCATCGGTCAAAGACTTTGATCTTTTTAAAAAACATCAGAGATTCTAGCTTCTCGATCAAAACAAAACATCTTACAACTCTGGAAACTAAAATTTTGTACTATCGAACAAAGAGAGAGAGAGAGAGATTTACTTACATTCATTTCTGAAGATGATGACTTTGTTTATTGTTCAGATATTCCGGGTTTATTAAAAGCAATGGAAATAAACAAATATGACCCGTATGATTTCTCTAAACGTAGCCTGAAATGTGTGCTGGGGGACAGCAGAGCTAAGTCTCACTGGGTTTGAAACACCTAGCCCTCTAGGCAAGTTAAGGTTCCGGGGAATCTGATTGTGATAGATGAACCGCTAGTAGCTAGGGATCGCATAATACTGCCGCCTCTGCATATCAAACTAGGGCTCTTGAAACAATTTGTCAAAGCTCTGAATAAGGATGGTGATTGTTTTAAATACATCTCAAAAAAGTTTCATAATATAAGTACAGAGTAACTGAAGGTTGATGAAGGACGAAAACTTCAAGTTATTTGAAAGGTATTGAAAACTTTGCTGACCACGTTGAAAAGGTATTTTAGCAGTTCCTGCAGCTTGGTTGTAAAATGAGTGTAAAGATTCACTTCCTACACAGCCATTTGGGCCATTCCCTGAAAATCTTGGCGGTCTGAATGAAGAACAGGGGAAACGGTTCCATCAAGATATTCGAGGAGCGGTACCAAGGTCACTGGGATACCCAAATGACGGCAGACTACTGTTGGTGCATTAAAAATGGCCCTTGTGAAAAATCCGACTTCTTTCTAAAATTGGCACCCCGAAAATGTATATCAGTCATAATATTTCATTCAACAAAATGTTTCCTTGTATTATCAACGATTTGATTAAAAACGCATTATTTCTTGTTGAAAAATAGTGAATGATGATATATACGAATTTCCTATATTTTTATGATATTTAAATTAATGATACGGAATTATAAAGATATGTTTCATAAATTACAATTTCAATTTGATTGAAAATCATAATGCCAATAATTTTATTCATATTCAAAATTTACCTATTTTACTGTCCAAGGTTCGAAATTGTTATTGTTCTACAAATTCTACCTGTTATCTCCAAATTTACCTGGTTTCTAAGAACTGAGATGGTAATTTGTTTAACAAATTCTACCTGTTATCTCATTTACTTTAACCAAATAAGTGATGCCAATTTAGCATATTTCAAGCTAGATTTAGCATATTTTTTTATATTGTTTAGTATTTTCATTTGTTGTTTAGCATATAACATATTTTTCAGCATGTAAAATTGGTATTTAAAAAAAGTTGAACCATGAAACAAACTACCATTTTACTATCTTGCATACATTTCATGAGACATAAGGTGGCAACACTAGTTACCAACATACCAACAAAGGTAATGAATATGTGGGCCCAACTTTACGTCAAACGCTCTCTATCGTAATTCGGGGATTCCCATACAAATTCAATTCACTACACCTAGATGATCATCATTCGTTGTTTTCCTTTTTCCTGTAAGAAAAAAGTGAAATAGAATACTATATACTTCACTACCTTACTTTCTAAATGAAAGTTCTTATATTTTATGCAGTACAGTTGTCAGTTTTACGAGCATTATCAATTAATTGGTCATTAATATGCTGCCTAAATACATTTAGCATTACCGGGCAGAGTGGGAGCAAATGCTGGATTTCAAGTATTTGTTACAGCCCGTCGAAAATGATACGATGAAGGCCTATTATTGTAAATGCGAGATAAATGCTAAAATCGATTGTTTGAAGATACATATTTTATCAGCGAAGCATAAAAAAGCTATAGAACCAGTGAAAACTCAAATAACAATTAACAATTAATGTTCATAAAGTAAAACAAAATCTGAAAACACAGGCAGCAGAATCTTCAATAGTCATTTTTGTGTGCGATGGCTGTCGATATAGGTGGAGAACTATCGATAACACTATCGATAGTCGGGACTATCGAAAGCAATCGATAGTTTTTCAGCGCTATCGATAGTCCTTTATTTCAATTTTCAAAACGAGAATGCAACAAATATCATTTATTCGGTTCTATTACCCCTCAGAGTAATGAAATACTTGTTATTACTGTAAGTATTACCCTAATATGTAAAAAATTCAATCAAACGGGTACTCTCAAGTGACATCTAGCGATTGCAATATAGTTTACGAGATTTAATTACAGGGTTCTGTTTCTTTTCACTGTTTACCATGCTCAGTATGAATTTCAAATACAGATTTTACTAGGGACTAAGGGAATCATCTAGGTGGACTAAGGGAACTACCCTGAACTTGGAAAAAATTATTTGTGTATACCCGCATCTTCTGCAGAATCAGAAAGAATTTTTAGTTGTTCAGGATATATAATTTCAGACAGGGGTTCAAGAATTAAAGCAAAAAACGTCAATTTGCTGGTATTTTTGAAGAAAAATCAGTGGATTTTTACTTACTACCATTTGTTTTGAAAACATTTCTAATGAAACCCATAATAGAGTTTATTCTTTTATTATGTAGAAACTATCGAAAACTATCGATAATTATCGATAGTCCTGAATCTGACTATCGCTATCGATGGCGGCAACTATCGATAGTTCTCCACCTCTAACTCACTGGGCGATGCCGGGTGGGACCAGCATCTACTATTGATGTCAGCCGGCAGACATCCATTCGACCACGGCATGGATTTTGTTCTTTGCAATTTTTTGGATTTGATGAAATTACATGGTTGCTTGTTGGAAGATGTTGTTAATATAGTTGTCTATCCTCACACTTGATCATCAATCTATCTTTCGAAAAAGGTGTTCAAAACGTTTCATGCAAATACTTGAGATATTTGAATACTGCTTTTGAAATACCTTTCGAAGTAGTGGTATTGGCGCTCACGATCGGAAGGTCGTGGGTTCGATCCCAACCTCGACCAGATATTTTTCTCGAGAGAATTTATCTGGATGAAGCTGGGATGATTCTGCAACCGTATTAGTAGTCACACGTTAAAAGATAAGACCTCGTTAGTCCTTAGCTCACACAAGTTTCGACACCTGAGGGTTGTCGTTCGTAGGGGCGCGACGGCTGATTAACGGAAAAAAACAGATTTTGAACAGAAGTATATAGAATCTAATAATATTTTTTCTAATAATCAACATGGTTGTTGTTTCTTAAAAAACCGTTGATTAGAAACTGCCTTCATTTTGCGTTTACTAAATAGAGGAATCCAAACACAAAGTACAAAAACCGTTGTTATCATAAACAGGAAATCGACGTTTCTTTAGACAATCATGAGTATATTACGGGTTTGATAATTTTGGTCAAAGAATGAATCATGATAATTTGCAGTTGAGAAAGCAATACCTGTAAATTGTCTTTATATTATGTAAGACATCAGGATGGAAGTCATCTTTCAAATCATCAAAATTTTTTGGTCGCCTCAGACCGCAGTGTTCTCTCCATGATGAATATCCAGGTAAGCCATGATCTCGACCCCTCTGAATATTTAGTGACACTAGGTCCAAACCACATAACTTTGGTTGTTTCACTTGTTCGGATGTTTTTTCAAACATGTGAGATTTTAGCTGAAATAAGAAAATATGTTTACGAAAAAACTATTTCAATGATTATTCTTGTTTATGTTCTCATTTACGAGTTATAAGAAAGCAAAAGAAAACTATTTTATAACCGAAACACTTGTCATGGTTTTGTAAATCAGTAGGTTTTGAAACAAATATATTTAATTGGTTTTGAATATTCTCGTTTTCAAAAATCATAGAGAAAGTTTTCTCAGATCCTAATAAAATATAGGTCATTCTTCAAGAGAAAGCATATAAAATGTCTTAACTTTAGCAGAGTAACCAGAAATGAAATTCAAGATTTTTCCGCAAATAGGAAAAACAACACAGAAGCCAGAACAAGGAGTTGATGGCATTCATAGGGAGTCCATCAAAGTGGTTGGCGATGTTATCCACTTACAAATATTATCAATTTGACTTATAATGAAAGAAAGTATCCTGAAAATTTGAAACTGTTTAGATAGTTCTTATATTCACGAAAAAAGAGTCTATAAATACAGTAGTGAATTACAGAAATATCTGGCTGCAGTCACAATTTCTATAAGTCATTGCTTGCATCTATAACATACCCTTAACGGACTTTCTCTTGTCGAGAAAAAACATTGAATGTCAAATTGTCAGCCTGGTTTCACAAAAAATGACCATATCCAAACTTCATCATCAAGTATATGAATCCTTCAACCAAAGAAATATTCTTATTTATTACCAGGAGTTACTTGAAGATAAACTCTATCGCAGTGGTGTGAGAATTGTAGCAAATAACTGGGCAGCATCTTATTTGAACAATCAAACACAACTAGTTGGGAGTGACACTGTTAAATCAGATCCGGTGAATATAACAGGAGTGCCTCAGGAATCGATTATAGGTTCTTAACACGCTTATATGAGCTTCACCTGTATGTTTGTAAACGGCTCCTTTGGACTCGATTTTGACTAACTTCAAACGGACAGATGTATTTTGAACTTTGTACACTTATCAAGAATTGGTGACAGTATAATAATTTCATAATGTTCGTCTCATTATCCTGATCAGGATCGCCAGGATTAAATAATTCCCTCACATAATCATTGTGTGAGAGTAAGTGAGACAACCACACTGTCTGTGCATGCGTATATATTTTTCATTGAAACAAATGGGCTTGAAATAGCAAGCAAGTGGAAAATAAATAATAGCTTAAAAAACTAAAAAAAAAAAACTCGCTTCGATAGCATCACAAACTGAAAAATTAAAATTAATTCGAAACTAATTTAAGATGGTTTTCAACATCGATAATAAGTCCTATAATAAGTCCTTTTAATGACTCTAATCAGAATGAATCTATTAACAGAAAAATTGATTTTGTTGTAAAAAATCGTGGGGTGCTAATCTGGCAAACAGCTCCTAACCAAGTATTTATAACAATGGATATTTAGCACCTCACGATTTTTCACAACAAAATTATATTTTTTGTAAACAAATTTATTCTGATTTCAGACTTATTAAAAGTCATTTGTTATATCAAGCCATAGGACTTATCGATGTTGAAAACAAACTTATATTTGTTTCGAAATATGTTTCATTTTTTAGTTTGGGTTGCTATTAAAGCGTGTTTTTTTAGTTTCTTAAACTATTATTTATTTCTTTTTATTTTTTTCATGAATGATATAATATACTTCTGTACTTCCCTAGGCAAAGTGATATCATATGTAGATGATACAAATCAACTAACAGCTGAGGTTACTTGAAATTATCCCAGGAAACGGCCAGTAAATGTGTATTGCAATTCCAACACTGGTGTAATGAAAATGGACAAATAATAAACCCAATATATGTTATTTTTACTGAAAAATATTAGTCACGATTAAGTCTACTGATACAACTACATAACAAGTCTCTAAAATTCCTTGGTTTAACTGATCGGAAGTTATGATGGACATATTGGAAACATTGTTTCATAATTCATGCTTTGTTTTTGGGTAACTACACCCTTACTACTCCATGATAGGCAAACTTGCCTATCATGGAGTAGTAAGGGCGAATTCAACCTATGGTTTTATTAGAGAATTACACATGTCATGTGAATAAAATATTTTGCATGAAGAAAAAATAATAAGATGTATGATACGAGCAGTCTTTTGTGATAGTTGTCCAATTTCCATTAAACTAGCCCATATTAGTGTTTCTACATATTCTTAGTAACATTACCTAATCGTAAGTGAGTGAATTTGTGGTGAAAGGCCAATTTTTAAAAAGAATATTTTGGAATTTCTGAATTATTTATATATCTGAATAACTTTCGAGAATGCAAATGAATGTTCCATATATGTTTCTTATGTAATTTATTAAAAATTTCATATCTGTTCATTTGTTGACTAGTCTAAGTTCAGTAGTCAGTGAGGGCAGACGGGGCTACTTCCCCGGCGCTTCCACATGAGAGGGGCTCCCACAATAAAGATTAAACAAAAATATCCAAATTTGGATGGATCACCAACTTTTACGTTTTTCCTCCCAAACATTGTTTTTGTCTTATTTTGTTAGAATACTTTCACAAACATAATAATATTGTTATCGATATATCAGAAAGCCCTGATTGCAAGTTTCCATCAATTATCAATTTTTGATTCGATTGAGCATTTCATTGGCAATACTTTCTTTAATATGTAATTTATACCCATGAGTTCCAGAGGAATGAAATGAGTAAAAAAATCTTAAAAACGGTTGACCCTGCAGGTCATCCTTACAACTTCTTGCTTCTTTGAGCTCAAAACTTCAAAAATTATTTGACAAAGTCACTTCAATGGAAATTTTTAAACGATACTATTTGTTGAACTTGTCGATTTTTGCCCGCTTCCCCCTTTTTTTAAAATTTTTAATTGTCTTAGCGGGAAGTCTGCATATCTTTCAAATCATTCTTTTTTGTTTGGACAAAAGGGGTTGAGTCATATTATTTGCAAATGCATGTCTTGATACTTTCTCAATGAAAACTTGTTTATGTCGATGTTTCAAAAGGATTACGTCTAAAAATAAATTTGTTTTTCAGGTTATATGTCTGAGTTAATTCCACGTTATCATTGTATTCCTGCCCGGAACTTCATTCGCGTAGACTTCATTTTTTGTGTTTTTCCAGATTTTTTAACATCACAAAGTTTTCATGTATTTGCTTTTCTTTGATATATGAGAAAATTGTTTCACAAACAAAAAAGTTGTCAACCACTACAGCCAAATCGACAAAACAGTATTTTCATCGGTTTTTTAAAGTTTGACGCATTTGTTCGAATTGGCATAACGCTTTCATTTATGAACCTGAATATATCCAACAGTAAATGTTATGTGAAGCTTACCACAATACATCAGTGAAAATCGCACCCAAATCGGTTAAACCGTTTTCGAAATTAGTTTGCACAAACTAAAAAAAATCTAAAAACCACTGTTTTGAGTTTTTTTAATACACTTCTTCCATCTAAGAACAAAAAAAGTCCCTCGACACGCGTTTCGCTGACCAGGCTAGCATCATCGGGAGATGATGACTGTTAGCAAAACGCGCGTCCAGAGTCGTATTTTTGTTATGGTGTGGGAAAATAGATTGTTACGTCAGATGTTCCAATTTCACCTATAACTGTTTTGGCTTCTACTGCGTTAATAAAAATCACCGATTATACATTTTTGTCAAATATCTTCCATGTACAGACAGCGATCAGTTACACTTTTATTATATGTATGATAACGATCAAAAATATTATCTAATTTACTGCTCATCCGAGAATTGTGACTCAATCACTTTTGCTCAAACAGCAAAGAAATTGCATTCAACGCGCGATTCCTTGCACAATGAATGATTTGTTCGAAAAATTAGTTAAGCTTCATTATAATATTTCAATAAATATCTATAATAACATTTCCCACTCATTTATTATATTCATTTATATTATCAGTTCATACAAGGTAATTACCTGATCTGTGAAATAAGGATCACTTGCTTGAATAGTTGTATTCATCGCTCCTCTCAATGTTCTATCGAGCTCTCCAACTTTGTACAACACGAAGGGGTTGAACAACATTTTGTGCATTTGAATATATTCTACAGAAGATTCATTGGATAGAAGCTTCATTAGTCCAGGAATTATTGAGTGGGCAAACCTAAAATTTGCTGCAGCAAAGTTATTGGCTATGGAAGGATCAATCTCTTCATTGTAGTTTTTGAAATAACCTCTTTTCATGGGATACAGGTCGAATTTCTTCATGAAGTTGTCACCTAGAAATATATCAGATATACTCAATAAGATAGTGATATTGAAGTAAATGTTCCGGGCCTAATCAAAATCATTCAATATCTATATAATATGAAAAAATTATTTTTACACCGTTTCCCAGTAATGAATGAGCTATCTCGAAAAATAAAAGAGAGAGAGTTCTCTGCTTCCTCTCTCTTCAGTCTTCAACCACATGGCTTTGACCAGTAGGTTATAAATTTGAACAAATAATATGTGAATTTCAAATATTCTTCCTTAGTTTAGTGAGGAGTCCAACTCTTTTTATATTGTGACTTATTTTATCTTATTGACATGTTTCTATTGTTCAAATGTAACATTATTTTCGACACGGCCATTCTCACCAATACTTTTCCCTGAAAATGAAACAAATTTTATCGAAATATTGGAATAACTTGTGTTATAAGAGTACACTTTCGTTCTGCTGATCACCCAAAGGAATTCTCCAAGTTTTGTTCTTAACTAGCCAGCAACTGTATAAGTTGTATCCGCTTATATATTCACAACCATTTTATACAACCATTTTATACTCTAGAATAGCATCTATTACCTATGGTCAGTCAACTACCTAGTTGAATTAATTATTGATTTCTGACTTGAATAGCTATTGTATAGCGAAACACGTGTGGCGGTTTTTAAAAAACCCTTATAGTGAAAGTTTCATAGTAAAGTGAGTCGATTAGTATCAGTACGGATTTTTATCAAGTATTGGTCAGTTCTATCCAATTTCTGGAAGTAGATTTAGAATCCGGTACAAAAGATTTCATTCGAAAGTTTCAGGAAAAACTTTTGAATGACCCCTACGTTATTTCAATTTCTGAAATACGTGGATTGGAAAAATGACATGATTTCTACAACTTACCTAGCAATATTGGCAAAAATTCATTGTAGGTGATATGCTGCATTTGAGCAGCTACGATACGTCGTGTCTCTTGAAAAATTCGTTCGTCGTCCCAATGGGGATTCAGGTCAGATAAATTTTTTGCCAATAAATTATGTTGCCGCACCCATAGTAGGTGCATTGCTGTCAAATGCAAATTTTCATTAGCTCTTGGGTCACCTAAAATAAACGCATTCTATTATATGAGTGGAAAGCAAGGAAAGGGAAAAATATGCGGAAGCTATAATAATAATAATAATAATAATAATGTTTATTCGCAGAAAAAAAAAGTTTTTTCATAATAAAGTACAATTGTGAATAAACAGCGGCAATACGGAAGCAATATGAATATTGCTTGTATGTGTTATGGCCATGCTGAAGCTAATAATGATAAAAACAAAACAGAAAAATACATGAAGCAGTAATTATCATATACAATCATTCACAAATATTAGCATGGATATATTCTGACATTTTGATTATTCATTTAATAGTTCATTTATACATACATACATATACATGTACACATATATATATATATACTTACATATACACATATACTTATATAAATACACACATATACATATTTACATACACAAGTATATTATAAAATTGTGTCACAATCGAGTTTACTTGAGTCAATATATGGTGGAAGACTTGATCGAATGCAATATTTTAAGTCTCTTCAGGTAACAAATTCTAGTTCTAGTTTATATCTAACAACACTACAAACACTCATATACATATGCACACGAATATTCATATAAACATATAGGTGCAGAAACAAATTCCAGATAAATTTAAACTTATAGACATTTATACATATACACACACATACATATATACGGGTATATATGCGTACGCACACGTGTACACACACACTCATTGTGTCTGCAGATTATAATGTTATTTCATATTATCTGGGAATATTTTGATTTACAAAATCTTCAAAAAATTTTCTTCCAGTGCCAAATATCCAACCTTTTATTGCTTTCTTTGACATTTTTAAGCTGTTAATATTCTTTATTGTTTCTGGTATAATTTGATAAAGGCGCGGTCCCAGATAAGAAGCATATTTTTGTCCTATAGTTTTTTCACATCTAAAAAATCGGAAAGATTCAGGGAAAATGAAAATGAATAATAGAACATAACAGCAAGATTAAGTCGGTAAAATATACAGTAGTAAGAAAAATGTTGGGGATTGAAATTAAAAAATGTTGGAGAAGTCGTGACAAAAATTTCTTGATATCTTCAAGATCGATTACGATTGTAAATAAAACTGAAAGAAAAGCGGAAAATCATAGACAGAGATAGGTAACGGACGACGTGGATAACCTCTGAAACCAATTATCAAAGCTACGTATGAACAAAATTATATTATAGCATATGGATATACTGATGAGTTCTCCATCTTTGCAATCAACTTGAAAATAGAAAGTAAATACAATTCTTTCCTTTCTTGGTCGGAAGCTCAAAGTATAAAATGATAAAGTAATGAATAATTAACCAAAATCTAAATCGGAATAATATATATTTTAGTATTCTAGACCAATCTAAATCTGAACTGAAATTAAAAAAAAGAGTTTATGCATGTTGGATTTTAAAATATCCTTTGCCTATAGAAAGCTACATTATCAGCGAGTAACATAGATTGTAACATCGATAACGAGTAATAAAATTTGCCTATAAAAGTTATTATTTGATGTGTACATATAACAATTTTTTATATGTTAATACATTACCCACAAAAAACTCACGAGGTTGTGTCGAAGTGTTGAAGTTCAGTCACAAAAATCGCTATTCAAATTAGTCGATAAAGAAGAATCGAAAGACAATGGACATTCGTATTATAAATAAATAGTTTCATAATTGAGGTTGTTCATAACCATGTGAATTTTACTTCAAATTATTCGAATAAGACCTCTGGTTAAGAAGTTACGCCTGCTATAAAAAATATTAAAACAAAAAATGCCGCGGTGTGACCGATCTACGTGGGTGAATTAGTTATTATATTTTTTGGTTCACGCGAACAAACTCGCGAGCAAAATATATTGTATTAAAAAAAAAAGTGGTAATAACTGCAGTTATGATGAAAACTTGTTGATGACACTTGAGAATAATTTATTGTTGCGGTTGCTGTATTTCTCGATATTGAAGGAACATTTGACACTGCACTACCTAAATCTATAGGATCACCTCTGGCTGGAAGAGGCATAGAATCAACCATGACTGGACGGATCTATGACATGCTGGTAAACAGAACTGCAACTACGACTCTTCAAGACGAGACCATTAGGTTCGGGGTCACCATGGGCTGTCCTCAAAGTGAGGTACTATCACCCTTTTTGTGCTCGCTCCTGTTGGATAGTCTGCTTGATGCCCTCATTAGAAGAGAAGTGGATCTGTAAGCTTATGCAGATGAACTTGTCATCTTAGCAAGGTCCTCGTCGGGAAGGCTAGCCTGTTATATTCTCCAAAGTACGATGGACGTGGTTCACAGTTGGTGCCAGAGGAATCAGATGCCTGTCAATCCCAGCAAAACTGTGATAATCCCTTTCACCAGGAAAAGAAAATTGCACGATTTAACGCCACTTTACCCCAATGGTGAGGTCATTCCATTTGGAACGGAGGTGAAATATCTTGGCATTGTTCTTGATGAAAAACTCACCTGAAACGCTCACTTGGAAAAAGTTTTACACAAATCGAAACTGTTCCTATGGACATGTCTCAGGATTTGTGGTAAAACTTGGGGTTCAGGTTCCAAACAAATCCATGGGATATATGTAATGATTGTCAGACCAATGATCACTTATGGAGCAATTGTCTGTTGGCCGAAAGCTTTACAGAAAACGGCTCAGGCGAAGCTCTCTGACTCACAGAGACAGGCTTGTCTGGCTGTGGTGCCATCGGTTCCACACCGTTAGCGGCCATGAAGATCTTTCTAGAACTACCTCTTCTCCATATTTTTCTGTAGAGAGAGGCTAGATAGACTGCATACAGACTTGTGCACATCGCCAATTGCACAAAGCAATCTAAGGCAGAGTTCACTAGACTGCAGGCTGACACTGGAAGTCACAGCATTCTGGGAATGACCTCTGACTTCATGCCTCCAACTGTCAACTACGAACTGCCTCATACATTACTTTTTCCGAGTAGAGAGAACTAGATCCTCCGGAAGAAGGAAATATGAAGAGCAGATAGTCCTTGGTTCAGATGGATCAAAAACACCTTCAGGCTCTGGTGCAGGTGTTTACAGATGTAGACCCAGGACAGATATATCAACCTGCCTAGGGACCTATGCGACTGTATTCGAAGCGGAAATCTTTGCTTTTGAATTGTGTGCGGAGATATTGGTAGAATCCAACCTCACAAACAAGTTGATAAAAATTTTCTCGGACAGTCGAGCGGCGTTGAAAGCTCTTGGCTCTCACCGAGCAACGTCTAATTTGGTGGCAAATTGCCAAAAACGACTCTCCTCAATAGAAAGGCAACAAATTGTCTCTGGTCTCGATTTCTGGCCATACTGGCCAGGAAGGGAATAAGGCTGCTGACTCCCTTGCAAAGGAAGGTTCTGCAAGTAGCTTCAGGCCTCCTTACAGGTCACTGTCGTATGAATCATCATATGCAGAGACTTGGACTGTCGGAAGATAGTGTGTGTCGCCTCTGTTTGGAATATGATGAAACAGCAGAGCATATACTTTGTGCCTGCCCC
>WOGR01006694.1:0-12908 GCA_015342045.1 Leptinotarsa lineolata
AACCCTGTACCTTGCTTGCTGTGACGTCACACCGCTTGGTGGACTCACACCCATGGAACATTCATTCATGCAAATGTATACACACACACACATTGTACCATGAATTCTAACACATGCCCCAACCAAATGTATATACATCATTACGTCACACACACACAAAATCTCGAAAAAATTCTGAATGGTCCATGCACTAGACAGTGCAACGTCACATCAAACTTGATGTTACTAAACAACAAAAAAAAGCAATTAATACGTCATAGTGGTGGGGGGAGGCCGAGAATCAGCTGTATACATCTACTCTTGACAGGCTGGATTGAAGAATTGTGAGAAGCATGTTTGAAACGATATTCAGATCCAGCGGCATCAAGATTTTGGTGTGCGGTAACTTTCTCCCACGACCAAGCATGAAGACTGTGGAGTGTTACTTCCATCGAACTTCACAGTGCAGATATGGAGAGTCCTGCAGATATCGACACACGCCGAAGATGACATTTCGGGGCGAAACGTCTTTAAGAAGGGGACAATGTAACGAATCTGAAGCCGCCCCTAACCAATTGCTTTGATATGCCAGCAGCTCATCGAACAAATACATGACCTCACCTCGAAAGAATGCAGCCTAGTATCGCTGGCAACATTTCTGACGAGTACCGATATAAGGCCGTCTTCCCGACCAAAGAGGGTAGTCGACAAAGTGAATCAATAGTGTAAATAAATCAATTTGCTAAGTGTTGTGATAAATGAATTAGTTTGTGATATTGAAATATTGTTGGAAATAAATTTATTTAAGACAAGTTAAGTCATTAATGTGTCACAATACACTCATCTGAAATTCAAAGTCGGCGATGTTGTGCGAATCAGTAAGACAAAACAAGTTTTCGACAAGGGTTACACACCCAATTGGACAACGGAATCATTTAAAATTTTCAAAGTCAACATTACTAACCCCGCCACCTTTATGCTAGAAGATATGCAGACATGTCTTTTATCCAACAGTAGTGATATTTTATAATAATATCTCCATCGTCCATAGGTGGACCTTCATAATTGTTCAATTTTGGAAAATAGGTGTTGAATTAGAAGCAAATTTACATGAAGATTCAGTTCAGTTTTGGTTATTCTTGCAGGTGCGACAATCAAAAAAGAGTTCTCATTAACTTCATTCAATTCCAATGCGTAAACAATAATTGAAATATTATTTAGCTTTTTAAATCTGGAAATTTTGTGTTTTCTGCACTATGCTGAAATGGGGGTATGAGGAAGTTCGTGTTACGTTTCCTCTACCTGGAAAAAGAGCAATTAATATGCTTCAGTAAAAGCACATTTCGTCATTATTTTGTACATTATTGCAAAAATGTCTTTTTAAAATTTATTCTGGTAGTCTGATGAAGGATGAACCATTACCCACCACATATTTATTCATCGCTACCTCTAATGAAATAATCCCACTTAAAGCCCACCCGCTGTCTTTCTCCTGAAATTCGGTCAATTTATTCATGATTGAATCAAAAACATTAATTTTTGCCATGGTATTAGGTATACTAAAATACTTGCGATCAACTATCTCAGATTCGTTTGGATTTTTCGGAAAATCACTAAAAAGTGTACAATTAATTTTTAGCATGGACATTTTTCAAAAAATTTTGGAAACTTATTTTTGTAGCAACCTAAATGAGTCTTCAAAAAATTGTGTATGTCCTTATTCTCAAATTAAAAACCAGTCCTGTTTGCATTCTCGATTCAAAAATAGAATTTACTAAGATCCACTTCACTGAACGCTTCAAGCCAGAACCAATATAATCTTTATCCATTTTCTTGATGAAAAATCTCATTCGATTGAGTTCCCCAATTTCTGTTTGGATTTTACGCTTCATTCCTATTGAGAATTTGAATTTTTTCAATGCTCGCGTGCATTTTTGAATACGGGTTTCAATAAAGTTTAATGTGGAACTTGCCAATTGTTTGGAATAGTTCTTTTTAATTTCGATAATAGTCGCATCAATAGTTCTTTTTAATTTCTATAATAGTCGCATCAATTTTACTTAACGTATTTCTGAAATTCTCAATTTTTTAAGTAAATGTTACTCACTAAAAGGGCTGTTGTGATGGAATGTGGTGAGGTGTGAAGCGTGAAGCTATTGTAGACTACTGTTGTGATGAAGTCTGGGCTCATAATGCTGCTACGGTAACTTGTTGACAGATAACTATGATGTCTTGATGTGCGTTAGGGAGACAAACAATTCTCTAAAATCAATAGAAAATTCAATTTATTTTGAGTAAAAAAATTACAAGGGAAAATGATAAACAAAAAGTTGTTGAAAAAAAATTGATGGAAAGAATGAAGCTGTTCACTAACAACAGTAAAGAAAGAAAAGTTGAATAGTTTTTTATGAATAGCTTACCCTGAACAATCTCAAATGAAACAGCTAAATTCGTTCGTCTAATTTCCAATAAACCTCTGAATATGACCAAATATTTTCCTCCACCGAAGTAGTGAATGTTGGGACGAACTTTTTTCTGTTCCAAAACATGGCTTCTTTGGTTCTTTTCTAAGATACAAATTGAGCTCAGTGAATTGGAAGAAAAAATAACGAAACTTCTTTGTCTTCGTGAACAATCACGTTGAATTCAAACTTATATTACATTTGAGGTAGGTACTTCTTGGAAAACTCTGTATGGAATGTTGAAATTTATTTTTGAATGCCTAGACTTTATTTTTTTTAATTGAAGCAGAAACTTGTGAAATGAAAAAGCATAGAGAGTACTCACATTTTTGATAGTTGAATATACGCACAAACTATAAATAAAGATGCACAAATTATTGAGGGCACAACTGACTGCACAAACTTCTGTAATAAAACTGAGGCTCGCTGTTGATATTTTCAATTAATATCTCCACTTTCTGTATAACGTTCATATAAGACATTTTTTCCCGATGAGCACAAACCGTCTCTGTTAATCAATTTGCGGTCAACTTATAAGCAAAACAGTCATTTGAGAGCGGAGAGCGAATTATTCACCATATTGAATGAAATTCGTGAATATATTACATTACTTTATTCAACTGTGGAACAAAAATATACAACATATTTTTATTGAGAATCAGTTAGAGCAGTAGAAAAATTCCATGCAGAAAAACCATTTTGTTGAGGATTAATTCGTCGCAATGTATATGCTGTTGTTTGAGATAATTTGCGTGTTTCCAAGTTCCAAACGCTCAAGTTGTTGAATTTTCTCACAACGTTTTCTTTGTCTACATAAAATTCGATATCTTTGGAGATTTCTCGAACACGCATGCCGAAATCTTCGGGGAGCTGTCTGTACTTTTCGGAAGACATTTCAAAAATGATTATTCAGAAAAGAAATTACCTTACTAATAGAATCAGTTTAGAGGGGGGAGAACGGCGCTTCTTCTTTTGTTGAAAATGAAACAGCCATCGTGGGGTATGCACCGTCATGGAGCACACACGTCGTTATTGATGTGTCACCACTGATTTTGAAAAATGTCAACTATTGTTTTTTCTCTCTTATTGGCGAGAGGCCAACGATGTACGTTTGAGACCTTGTAAATGTCTCGATCAGGTCTTGATCAGGTCTCGAACTGGTCTTGATCAGGTCTTGAACAGGTTTCGAACGGGTATTGATCTAGTGAGCAGTTTGAGGTGTCAGTCTCCCTTTATCGTATACATATTTTTCTCAAACGAGACACCCGATCTAAGGCGATCATCATTGTTTTTTCGATATCATATTGGCAAAGCTGGGCTGGCCTCCATCAGAACACTTGCATCATCTTTGGTCATCACTCCAAAGAGGTTACTAAGTCCTTCTGGTCATTGAAGATAATATATGGAGAACAGAGTTGCTCAAGGAGTTACGTCATTCCATTTTCTTATCTCCCTCTTACCAGGACCCTTTTGACACTTCTATTTTGTTGTCGACGACCACACCCTTCTGGTCATTGACGATCTACAAGAACTAACGAGGGTGCACAAGAACTTACGTCATTCCATTGTTCGGGAATACATTCAAGCCTTTTTTGCAACTCTTCACGTACCTACATCATCCCTACAGCTAAGGGTTGAGAGAACTCGATGGTTAGATAAACAACAATTATGTAAAACTTACATCTTTTTTGGGATATCTTCCTTATTTTTGAAACAGAACAGTAAATAGGTGAACAAACTGCAGCTTCGAAGGTCACATACAATAGTGATTCAAATTGAAACCTCGAAAATGCAACAAATTTAGCAATTATGTAAACAAACTGCGACCCCATAGATCACATTAAATTTCCAAGACGCCATAATCGGCTTTCTCTCTCACATATTGAATGACATATCTCGGTAACAGAATGAACCTACGTCAACCACTTCAGTGTTCATATAAAAGTATTTGTTTAAAAAGTATTTTTTTTTTCATGTTTTTAGAAAAGTAGTTGTTTTCGAGAGGGTGATTCATATTTGAAAGTTACTTCTTTGTATAGAGTTACTTTTTAGAAATAGCTTCCTTTGAAAGATTCCCATTTTTTTTGTATCAAGATGGAGAAATAGGAAGCCACGAACTTTTTTCACATAATATTGTTTATTATTTCTTCATATGTTTTCAGAACCAGGTCTATGTTAAAAAATGCGTTATTAAACCTCCATGAACCTCTGTGAACTGGCCACAAATGAATAAACTGAAGCGCAGGAATGAAGTTGTCCACCAGAACATCACCCTCCAAGCACTAATGCCATATCACCACCGACGATGACTTCTATCCAGAAGATGACTAATGCTAAATCCTTTTTTAAGGGTGTCAACCCAAACCACGTGGCTTAGACCCCGGACCTCAATGAGTCACTGCCAGACTTATCACAATCTGTTTTGAGATGGAGAAAACATATTCAAAGAATTTGATACCTCCACACATTTCAATTACCAGTTCAGATGATGACATTGAGAGTCGTTGAAGGAAAATGGAGGGTGCAGAAATGAAAAAGAAGCTAGGCTGGACCTAGCCTTCTTCGACCTAGGTCGAAGTCGCCATCCAGAAGGAGACAAAGGGTGAAACGCGAAAAAGGAGAAAAGGAAAACTCAATTAGTGTGAGAGAGGTGGAAGTCATTGCCGGACCTTCTACATAAGTCCGAGGTATTAATCAATACTAAAATGCGACAAGATGTTAGTTTATTACCTCCAACTATCCCAGGTTCATGTGATCAACTATGAACGCGAAGATGTTAGTCCAGGATCTACACCACCACCCCCGCTTGAGACCGAAGAATAAGAAGATCTATGAGAAGAAAATTTTCCGAGTTGCATCATGTCTACAATGAATTTGATTCCGAATAAAGAGAAAATGGGGAAAACTGCTGAACTGCAAAAGCAAATCTCTGTCCTTGAAGTGGAGTGTGAGCAAATAGCTACAGTTCAATTAAAGAGATCTGCTCACATGAAAAAACTTGCGCCTTAAATTCGGGAGTTGGGAGAATTCAGCATGGAGATACAGGAAAATCCCATTTTGTAATATTTTTTTCACATGAAAAAGCTTGCGTCTAAAGTTCGGGAGTTGAAAGAATTGGACACTTTCTAGTCATATCTAAAAGTATATATTTGAATTTTTATATTTGAAAAATAAATAATTGAAGTAACAATTAGTCATTTTCAAAAAAAAAACAAATGAAGTTATCTAATGTATGACATATGACTGATTTTACAAAAACAATCATTCGGATGATATTGCCAAACAAGCTATTTACTTTAGTAATAAACGAGAGAATGCATTTTAGCTATGAAAAAAATTGAATGTTCGGTTGGGGAAAAGAAGAAAACAATTACAAAATTTGTGGAATTGAAACTCTTCAGACTGATCATCAAAATAATGAATAATAAGCATATAGGCTCCGGTTTAAAGCGACGAAACTCCAAAGTAAAGTGGCAAAATGTTAACAATGTTCGGTTGTAGAGTAACATCAAAGGTAATCATCAATTCAACTCAAAGATATTAAAAAGTTACTAGGCAATGCCTTTTCATTGAACAAACGTGAGATTTCCAAAATTTCAGAACAAATGTCATGCCTCAAAGTTAATTTAATATTTTCAGGGGATTTTATTAAAAAATCGAATTATGGAGAAATTGTTTATCGTGAATATTTCAGTACCAAAAATAAATTTATCGACTCAGGTATGAATTTGGCTGCTTGGTACAATGAAAACGCTGTGGATGTTATAAAGAATAAGTTGGGGGAATTTGAAGAACAATTGTTGGGGTGGGCTTTGTTGGAAGTAGCAATAAATAAATATATAACTGGCAATGGTTCTTCTTTCATTTCACTGCCGCAAGAAATCATAAGGATGCAGGCATGCATTAATGAACAAAACGATGACGAAATGTGCTTCTTTTGGAGTATAATAAGCAAAACATCTACGAAATATCCATAGTATTCTACAGTTTTGAATAGTACAGGGCTTAATACTCCAATAGACTCACATCAGATTTCCAAATTTGAAAAAATGACATTTCTGTAAATGTGTACACTTTAGAATTGAATCAAGTGAAAGGAAAATCATTTTATATAGTAGACTTACGATAACGAAACATTACAGACATGTTGATTTGTTATTAATTCAAGACAAATATTTTCCAAAATTTAACGATTATGATGACGAGACTGACTGAAGACATGTCCCGATTATCAAGTAGGTAACTGAACAAATAATACAGAAAAAAATTCTTTGGTGATAGATGCCTCGATTATTTTTCAAGCCAACAGAAATTGAATGATCATACTGTTTTTTGCCAAAAAGTGAATGAGTGTAATTTTTTTTTCACTACATACGATCATGTGAAATTTCTAAATTATGTTCATAAACAAAAATACCCGTTCACAATTTTTGCTGATTTCGAGTCACTTTTGGAAAAAACTAAACGAAAGCATATAACTTTTATATATAACTTTTGGAGAAAACTAAACGAAAGCATATCTAACAAAACTACAAAATACCAAAAACATATACCTTTTCAGTGCTCCTATGACGACAGTCTTTCTTATTTCAAAAGCTATGGAGGTGAACACTGTTTGAAATGGTTTGCCGATAAGTTGTCTGACATTGCAAAATTTGTTGAATCAAAAATGAAGAATATTGAGCCGATGATAGTGCCTTCAATTACTATCAGTGCTGCAACAACTTGTCATATTTGCGAAAAACCATTCACCCCCAAATATGTTATCGTATACAACCATTACCATTATACGGAGGCGTTTTGTGGATTTGCACACCAAGCCCCTTGTAATGTCAATTTTCGAAAATTATTTGTGGTACCCATTACTTTTCATAATTTTTCAGGATATGTCAGTTACTTCACCAGAAGAGATATCGCAAAAAGAGAACGTGTGAGCATACTTTCTTCAAATAAAGAAAAATACATTTTTTTTAACAGATCGATGCTGAAACTGAAATTAAATTTCGATATAGATTCTTTTCGATTCATGTCGTGAATCACCATCCACATTGGATCAAAATAATTTGAAAAAAAAATTTACTCATTTAGATGATGAAAAAATTCGCTCTACTCACCAGAAGGAGGTATTTCCATATGATTATGTAGAAAGCATGGAGAAATTAAACGACACCAAGTTACCATCACGAGAAAAATACTATAGTGAATTGAATGATGAAAACATAATAGACGAGAAATATGCTCACGCACAAAATGTTTGGGAGTCATTCAAAATTACAAATTTGGCATCGTATGCGGACCTATATTTGAAAACGGATATTTTGTTATCGACGTTTTTGAAAATTTATGCCAGAAAAGCATGGCAACTTATGGGTTGGTCTCCGCGTGGTATTATACTATGCCCGGGTGTGTACCCGGGCATAGTACGCATGGCATCCTACGTGTGTAGGATGCCATGTTGAAGTATACGAAATGTAAATTAAAAATTTCAAAAGACATTGAAATAATTATGTATGTAGAAAAGGGGATAAGGGGCAGCATGTCGTTTTGTTCGAATAAATATTCTGAAGCAAATAATAAATATATGAAAGCATACGATCCTGAGAAACTATCAAAATATCTTTCATATTTAGACGTTAATAATATGGGTGGACAATGTCAGAATGTTCACCTCACGACGGTTTTCAGTGGGTTGGAAATTTTGATAGAGACAAAATTCAGAAGGCTACATATTAGAAGTTGATTTGGAGTATTCTGAGAGATTAGATGATTTACATGAAGATTTCCCGTTTTGTCCAGAACGTCAAGCATCACCAAATCCTCATCTCAATGGGTACCCTGTACAATAATATATTTTGCACTATCGCAACTTAAAACAAGTATTGAAAAAGGTTTAACTCTAATCAAAATTCATCAGGTTGTGAAATTCAAACAATCTGCATGGCTGCGTCGCTACATTGAGTTAAATACTCGTCCAAGGACTGAGCCACCAGTTCTTTTGAGAAAAACGATGGAAAACATCCGGTCGGGTGGTCAAACTTGTGAATTCTTGGAGCGGCCGTTATGGCGACAAAAATTCAATAGCAATCCCCTGATTTCACAGTTGAACCGTTTTCGATATAGACTTGGAGGCTATTGAATTGAGAAAGACTGAAATTGTATCCAATTAACCTTTGTACATTGGAAAAGCACTACTGAATATTTCAAAAACATTCATGTTTGATTTCCATTGGGATTTTATGATGCCTACTGTAGGAATAGAAAATTTCAAGTAAATGTATAAGATAGCTTCATCTACGAAATAACGTGTGAAGATGTCTATGCAGAACTGGTTAAAAAGCACCAATCAAAATTTGATACTTCAGATTATTCGCCGATACTAAGTTTCAAATTCCACTGGTAAATAAAAAAATTCCTGGGTTAATGAAAGATGAAGCAAATGGTACAATCGATGAATATGTAGATACATGAGCATCGATTTGTTGCATGATGTCAGTGAGATTCGCCCATTCATAACCTGTTGAATTGATGGAACGAATGGAGAACTGTTTATTCAAAAAGTCCACACAAATTTCTAAAAATAGTCTATGACGACTAGAATCAGTTTGAAACTTCGATTTTGGTGCTCACTCAAGTCCATCTGCCATAAATCATCTATTCCTTTGATAACTACGGCGTCAAAAATAATTTTTTCTGATTGGTTTATGTAGTTCGTTGACAACTTGAATCTTGTTTTTGGAAGTCATGACGACTCATGGTGAAGATGTGTGAACTAGCTCAAATGCTCACATTTTGTATCTTGTTGATTTCATTGATAGTAGATTATACCTTCGCTATATCCGAATTCATTTCCGTGATTTATTTGGAGATAGAGATTTGAAAAATCTCTGAAATGACTCATTTTCTTGAGATTTACCCAATTTCCGAGCCAAATATTTTTTTCGAATGATGCGTGCAATTTCGTTGATTTTATTCTTTCGAATAACATCAATTTCTTTGCTCAAAGGTTTCATGATGGTGAATGATACACATCACACCATGTATATATTTATATATTTGTCGAATCCCTGATGATAACGTCCAACATTTGTATCGAAATATTTCATCATCACAACGGTTCAATATCGATGTTGCCAACATTATGCACACATTCTCTTGAATTCATCGAAAGACATTTCGGGAGAGACGTGTCCATCGAATACATGTTTCAAATTTATCCTGTTTGTAGACTACAATCATATTTCAATTATCTCGTATCAATTGTTCGAGGATTTTTGAATATGTCTGACAAAGATAGGCGGTGTAAATGTTCTTATACATACAGAATAATATTTGGGAATTTTCTGTTGGCCATCGCATGCGATATCAACGAAAATGAATATGGGATTTGATTTGGATTCGTTAGGGCTTATTCGTTATGATATCCTCGTTTTCCTTGACTTTACTGAAAATTTCTTGAACCACCTGATATTTGAAATGATTTTGAATATACGTAGATATTTTCGAATTTGGTCCCATTAAGGTGAAATAGCAATGTTAAGATAGCATTTGTTCGTACTTCCCAATCATACTACTGTTGTTGACTTCAAAATGTTTTGTCTTGTTGAACGACTTCTATGATGTGATGTTGGACAATGAGTGCGCTACGGTTATAAATGAAAATATCACAATCATCATCCGATCATTCTCAATGTTGACTTATTCCGGTGCAGGTGTCGTCAATTCGCTCATTGATAAGCTCCCGTCTACATCTACCTCCCGTCCACATCTACCTGGTTATTCGTTTGGCGGATCAGGCACCAAATTGCAAGAGAGATTGGAACGCAGTGACACCGATTTACAAATCCTTTGGACGAATATTGTGAAGATCACGATATTTCAACTCTCAAAGCAACTCCCTAGAAGACCGTCATAGAGCAGATCAAGTGTTGGAAAATAAAGCTTGGGAACGCGTTGAATCGAAAGACGTTAAATTTGGTGAAAAAGCTGAAGCTTGGCTCGTAACTACAACAATGAAAACAAAACGTAAGCTTGGCATGGAGGTGTCCTTTCGACGTAATATTCCAAAAAATAACTAAAAATTGGAAGCCACATCTATCAATATTAAGAAATCTAGCGCTTCGGCTTTGCAATCTGCCAAAATGACAATGAGTCCAACTGGAGGACATAAAAACATACGGATACCTAGGAATCCCATTCGGAGCAAAATCTGGAGAAACCCTACCACTCTTACCTATATCCGCTGCCCTTTCAGCTTTGGGTTCGTTGGCAGCTGGAGTAGGCGCTATCGCAAAAACCGTAATAGATGCTAAAAATGCCAAAAAGAAACTCAAAGAAGACCAACGTTATAATAAAGCTATGGAACATTTGGGTTCTGGTTTGTACCTACGCAAAACACCTCGAGGATTTGGCCTGTTCCTAAAAAAACAACATAAAAGCAAAAAATTCCTACTGAAGCTACCCCATAGTGCATTATATAATTCTGAAAATCAATAATGTGCCCGTCAACTAAAAATTCCGTATTTTCGTGGAGTCTTCATGCATAACACGTTGCCAACTTGTGGTCCTTGGCTGCGGTATTGAACTAGGATTTTCAATTCAATTCATTGAACTCATTGGGTAACTTACATTAAAAATGGCAATGCTGTACAATATTTTGATAGTTTCGGTAATCTCAAAATTATCTAAATGAACAATTCGTTCAGTCCAGTCTCATCTCACCTACACAATAGGTTTATGGACTGACACCTATAAGAAAACAATACCACGAAGAGCGTTGGATTATATAAGATAGGTGTCAGTGCAGGATTCTTCACAGAAGTAATTCCTGCAAATGCAGTTGGCGATACAACTTCCGGAATCAATTTCCAATTATTGGAACACACTTGCAGACCGGTTTAGGGCTGTTTGGCTACTCGTCAGTGCAAGGTAGTGTCTATCATCAACCTAAAGTCGATGATTTCCGATAACTAAAAATCGAATTCCGAAACGTCGCCCCATTTGCCTGTCAATGTACTAACCAAATGCATATCCACATGGCCCAAGACCTCGCACAAGGTCAAAAAAACTTTCGTTCCTATAGTAAGTGGGCATACTTGAAGACTTACTTTAAATCAAATTATTTAAATGAACAATTCGTTCAGGCCAGTCTCATCTCACATATAACAATGATCAGTATCAAAATTTTGACCAGAGTAATTGCGGACATCTATGCCTACAGTTTCTACTTCATAATGTTTCCAAAAATGCTTAGAGATTCAACCAATGCTGAATTGAAAACTTCGATTGAATATTTGATTGAGAATGCTGAACCTTGGAACTTACTGGATGTATAGCATAGATTACAAAAGGACTACCAACATCGATTCGCTTTGCAGATTTGTTTACCATGTTTCGTCCATTACCGACATGAAGTGCCTACATCAGCTGCGTCATCGCTACAAAAGGCAATGTATTATGGTCCTGTTAGCTCACAAATAGAATATTATCATTGTAGAAAATTGTTGTTTCGATTGTTGTTTCGATCATCATTTGAGGAGACGTCGTACTGACATTATATCAGCCATGTGTATGATAATGACGCAACGAATCGTTCTTCAACGCTTTCCATCGATTTCAATCCACCCATTTGATTGAAATCTGATTCTGAATATACTTTGGTTTTACTCAGTTCCATTCGTACAACAGTATACCCAACATTGAAGAAGGTACGAAATTCTACTACTATGAAAACGGTGATAAAACTAAACAAAACTAAAGTATCGATATCCCTGCTGGATCTTAGGAATTGATGATATTGAAGAATTGATAAACAAATATATCTCACCTAAAATGTTCAAGAAAAACTATGAGGAATTTTTCTATCTCAAATACGCTAAGAAGTAAAACATTTTGTCTGAAACACTTGATTGATTTTTGACCTGCAAATTGCTTGTCTCACATTTTGGAATTTTCATCTTCTCTTCTCAAACCAAACGTACATTACAGATCTGATCTACCTGGGGATATCACTAAAGTACGCACCATACACATAGATAGCAACATTACGTTTGGAGCCTTCTACAACGACACACCGTCTCATACAATATACGAATTTGCTGTTGATGCTGATTCAGGATACGCAATTGACGAAACACCTAATCATCTTATCTACCTACCTATCGCACATAGAGACGAAATAAACAATATTACGCTGCGAGTACTCGACCAACATTCTAAGCTTATTGATTTTCGCAACGAAGAAATAATAATTCGTTTGGAATTGAAACGAAAGTATGGTACTGGCTATCTATAAGAATAACTCATCACCATACCCTTTGCCAGTCTTCACCAAAACCTTCAATAGTCGACAACTATTGACAACGGAAAATAAATTATTTCTGAAATCTCTGGGTTATCATGTTATCCAATCAAGTGTTCAACATTTTCCGAAAACCGCAAAATGATGAGTCCATACAAAAGGTAGAGTGG
>WOGR01006695.1:0-12907 GCA_015342045.1 Leptinotarsa lineolata
GACGAGATTGGGAAGATTATTGGCCACCAAGATCACCGGACAAGATTAACGTCCATACATTGAAAATTCTAATCAGTTCAACAATGAAATGAAAAAAATAGATGAACTTTGCAACAACAAAGACGAATTTCTGGAGGTGTATTCATTTCTTTTCGAAATTTTCGAAAAAATGTCAAATCTGACAGGCTTAGAGTAGCACATGACAAACTGCGAAGTCAATTTTTCATTATATCTATTAATAAAAAAAACTTCCATATGTCGCGAACTTTATGTATGGCACTGTACATAATTTGTAGTACTTAACTACAAGGAAAATAACTAACACGCCTACAAATTTTTTTCTTCGGCTATGTATCGTTCAAATATTAATAAGTTGACAATCACTTCGAAATCTGTTGGAAAGAGTGGGTATATTTTTTTAAATATCATATTTTTCATTCGCAAAATATTTTGAACTCATACACCTTCATCTATTCAATGGCTAACCTTCAAAAGAGGAGACCTAATACCATAACATTAATCTTTGGGTAAATTCAGCATGAATAACGTCCCATTCCACAAATGCACTGTAAGGTATGTTTATCAAATATCACCATTCATGCAAATTTCAGGTTAGTTCAGGCTTCATTTCATTGCTGGAAACTCACCAACAATTGCGCCAATTCGGCATTGGCGGTTCAACCAAGCACATGACATTAAGGTACCGGTTGAATCATTTAGTATAGCCATGACAGATATTGAGAAATCCTGAAATTTAATTTTTTTAATGAATTTTTCAATTAAATTCATGTGCATATGCAATTCAATAACTTTTTCTATGACTCGTTTCTTGTTGGGTAAGTAATAACTCAAACCTTCGAACCAATCACAATTGGCCAGATTCATGACTTGACGCCAATCACAGATGAGAAAATTTACTGTTTTTCAATTATTTTCAAACGCAAGTAAGACTTTGAAATTTCCTACTTCAAAATATGTTCTCAAACGTCAAGCTTAATCATTAAACTGCCAGTTCGTTTTGAAATGTATAGTTTCCAAACAAGAATAAAAACATAGACTTGGAAAGTGGAATTGAGTGTAGCCCACAAGAAATTTGTAATGTGGTGAAAAAATTGGTATTTTTCAAAAGTTCGTCACTTAATAACTCTGATTCATAAGGCATAGAAAAAGTATAGTATTCTACCCAGGAAAGTAATTGCCCCATGAATACTTTACTACCTATTATTTGATATAATTCATCATACTTCAAATACACTACTTTACTTTAAACTCAAAACCCGTTTAACTTTGAAAAATGGCAAGTAAATATTACTTTTCTTTCATTTCTGAAGTCAAATCATTCAAAACTTTGGATATCCGCATTAATTTAAAAATCATTGTGCAAAATATTGGCAGTTTTTAATTTCATGTTTAATTCAACTTATTACCCATGCAAATCACCTTTGTTAATGTATGTACCTTAATATGCATAGAATCCTTGAATAAAATTAAAATTATTTATATTCACATATTTGAGCATTGTGAACAGAGATAGCATAATATTTGGAGTTTAAGAATACACCAAAGTGAAAATTTTCTTTTTTTAAATGAACATTTTTTCTATCAACTACCAAATTGAATGAAATCAATTCGTTGTTCAAGAATAACAAACTAATTGTAAGTTTTTACCTACACATATGTATTTTGATACAAGATGATTTTGCGATTCAAGAACATTAATGAAAAACAGATAATATAAAACTGAAAGAAACTCACCCCTCTCCTATCAATAGCTTCGTTAAGCATCTGTACCACATCGTTACCCACAACGTTTGAACAATTGAAACCCTTCGTCCATCTCTCTAGGTAACCGACAGTCAAACCTGCCTGGGAAAGTGGAAAACTAAAGGTGAAGCCCAACGGCAGTTTTTGATCGGCGACACGTTCTTCTTTCACAAATATCGCCAGACACTCGGCAATGTGATCGAACAGTTGTTCCCCCGAACCAAGCATGATATGTTGGGGAATGGCGAAAATTTTAGACTTCATTTCGAAATGTTCGTGGCTAAGTTCGATAAGCAGGACTCGAAAATTGGTTCCACCGAGATCTAGTGCCAAGAATTTACCGGTTTCTGAAAAAATTAACACTTGTGAAGAAATTTGACCAGTAAGAAAGCGTTTCAATTATTTTTTTTCCATTATCTTTATTGCTGTAATGGGGACAACATTTTTGACTTTTACGAACTAAGAGTAAAATAAATTTAATAAATTGATGGATGAAGCCGAAAATTTACAAACCACTACATAGTATAAAACAAAGTCGCTACCCGCTGCCTGTCCTTATGTAAGCTTAGATTTTTGAAACTACGCAACGGATTTTGATGCGGTGTTTTTAATAGATACTGTACATATTTAAAATAAAATCCGAAACACATCAAATTTAAATTATAATTTGACATTCTACAACGAAAAAATGCCACCCCTACCTTCAACCCCCTTCGAATGACAGGTACAACCCCCAATTTTTGAAATGGGACGTATAGGTTTGTGATATATCGTTTGAAAGGTCTCTTCATTCTCTATTCAAAAATGTTATCGCTTTCAAATTTATTGCAACAATTAAGATACAATAAATTAATATCATGTGGTTACCGAAATTCGATAAAATACAGGTTGTACCTGTATTCGACAGGGGTTGAAGGTGGGGGTAGCATTTTTCCGTTGAAGTATGTCAAATTATAATTTGAATTTGACGTGTTTCGGGATTTTTTAAAAATATGTACAGTTACCAAAATAATAATTTATTCCATTTGGCTTTTACAATCTGTGTATATAATATGCATAAAGCAGAGTAACACCGATACTTTTAGATGTTTTTAATGAGGTGTCGTTAAAAACACATTTTTTGCGCTTACATTGTAAACGCTGGCTAAACCGTACGAGATAGATCAATAAATGTACTACAGTATTGTACACCCTAAAAAGGTCTACAAAAAAGTCCACGATGGCATGTCTATCTCTTAGAGATAACCCACACTAACCATTTTTTGTCCTCGAGAAATAATGGCTTATTCACGAAACGATTTTAAGCAATACAGCACAAATCCTTATCCAATTAAATACCTTCAATACATTGTGCATTTAATATAGATCAACATGGCCCTTAACAGCATGTAATTTAAATGAATATTTTCGAAGATATTACAGATTTAAAATGCAGAGACATAGTGGTTGTGGCGGTACAGGCCGGGGGGCCGGCGGCACGTGCCGCGCTTTGCACTGTAGCACTTTATGATGATTAGCAACGATTGCACGCGTTTCTATGTATATTTAGTATCAGCATTGCACCCGTGCGGAGCCGGGGCGGTTCGCTATTCATACTATAACGTACACATTTAGGCATATTAAACACATATAGAGAAGTAGAAACTATTCAAAATAGAAAGACTTTGATATGTAACTTTGAGAAAAAGATGCAGAACTGTAATTTGAAAAGGTGGCGGTCACTTTCACAATTTTTTAAATGAATACCAATGTTTTTGAATGCCACCAAAGGATTGGAAATGCGTAAAAATTGTTGCATTTCGCTTCGATCTGAATATATTATAACGTTTGTCGTAAAAACTAGGATAATCGGTTTATTTTCAGACTGTGCTGCTACTACGAAGGCCAAGGTGATCTAGTGAAGTGGTAGAATTATTTGAGTCTCAACGGGATTATGACATTGAGCGCCATTATCTTTCATAAATTAATTTAATCTGAAATGAAAAATGCGATATATTGATATCGGTGTTATCGAACATGAAATTTCAATATTCAAGTCTAGTATGATTTTCCATGAAATACGGATTTTAATGTATGACAGGTTCATAACTTCTCCAATTTACCAAGACTAACAAGATAGCCTTTTCATTTGAGGAACTTCCCAGGCAGTTTTGTCTGCGTTACTACAGTCTATATTTGAAATTGATTCCTCGTATTCGAGTGGTATCTCGCTTGAATAAAGCTTATAATTTTTATCGCATATCATTTAATAGATGTCAGATAACCGAAATGCTCGTTGGAGTCAGGTGTTTGATGGCCAAGCATTCGGTCATTGGTTCAAAACCGGCTATTGGCAACTAAGATTTAGCTATGAGTTCGAATGCGAATTTATCCGGTGTATGCCTTTTTCCACGCCTAGCGGTTTCTCGAACTAGAAATCCTAGTTGAAAGTTAAGATATCGTAAAAGCTTAGCTCGTACAAGTTTCCATTTTTGAAGCTTGCAGTTGGTAAGGGACGACAGCTGGTTAAAGTAAATCCCATTCTACATCCCTTTTTTAGTCTATTCTGTGGCGAAGCATCATTAACTACCCCAAGTAGAAACAATGATCCAAGAATGGCAGCATTCTGCATTTTCGAGGCAATATTTTTGCAGACATACGAACTGTTTCTATGAACTTGAAATCAGAAACTAGGGAAGGCATCATTCTATCAGTTTAGTAGTCATGTTGAAGACACCATCGTATCAGGCCATGACGCACAACCAATTCTCCGAGAAAAATTAATATGAACTAAGCAAGGCATCATTCTATCAGTAGCAATGTTGAATACACCATCGTATCAGGCCATGAGGCACACCCAATTCTACGACAAAAGTCAATATGAACTGAGCAAGGCAAATGGCAGCTGTGTGCACAGGTCTTCAAAAATAAATAAGAATTCACTTATATAGCTGCAGGAGTAGTATCTGCAACCTTGATAAAAGCATTCGACTGAAGTGCTTCTCGTAGTCACCGACCATGCAGAAACGGCTGAAATATGATGAAATCAAAGGATTTATACAGCTCACGACCTTGAAACGAATGATTTAGGATGCCAACTCATGTATTCTGAATAAATATATTATTGATTTCACTAGCGCGAAATCGCAGAAAAGTTTTGTACTACGAATAAATTCATACTGGACTTTTCTTTCTATAACTATTATTAGGCTATTATTAGAAAGTAAATTTTTGTAACCTTCCAAATGTGGTATTTTCAATAAAATTCAAAGTCGTACTACCCATATCTCTGAAATTGAAGTAAGAGATAAGATAGGGAGCATGCCGAGTGTCAATTTTGAAAATTAACCTTTTTCGAAGGAATGTTAAATCTCCAAGAAGATTCGTGTTCCTAGATTACAAAACTGATCCAATTATGAAAAAGACCACGACGATAAAATCAACATCTTTTGCGTTATCTTTACAACATTGCAATTAGCAATTATCCTATTATTCAAACAACCCTCGTAGAATTCTCAAGTTGACCCCAATATTTAATTTCAGTGATATACTCATATCGGTAGAACTATCGCGTATTTCAAACTTATCTTCGTTATAACTTATGTTATGACGATATTTTGTGAGGAAATATTTTAAGAAAGTATTAATTCCTAAAGAAATTATGAAACTCACCTGTGCCATTAGGTAAATCTTGAACATAGGTGGGGAAACATTTGACGATTGAAGTAGGGTGAGTATTTTTTCCCAAACCTCTGTGAACATTATTTAAAAACACTTCCATGATTTTGCGTAGCTTGTCGTTGTCCAAAATAAGTTCACGGCATCTCTCCCGTATCTGCAAAATTGAATTTATGAGAATAGAAGATTTGTTGACATTTTTACTGTTGTATAAATGCTTATATTTTTAATAGTTAAAAAATTGCAAGCAATTCAGGAAACACTTTATTGTGTGAAAATCATATAATTGTAAGGTACTCAATTGTTATTTGGGAGTACTTGTACTCAGTCATTGTACAACAAAATCTGAAGATATGATGTTTCAATTAATCTTGTTCATAAAGTATAATGGAAAGAAAATCGATCAATGATGGGAGCAACATTGCTCGTTTCTGAAATTTCTTTGATTTCATACATTAAAATAAACGTAATCGATTCTTCTATATTCTGATGTTTAGTTAGCCGTATGAAGGAACTGTTATGCGGTTCAATGGTCATTGATAGAACGGAAGTTGTACGTTCATTGAATCGATTAATCTTCATCCTGGCATTGGTGTTACTGGATATGTTACGCCGGAGACCCGAAGGTCGCTCTTTATGCTAACAGTTACATCGAACAGGAGAAAATAAGTATTTCCTCCTCTTCCAGCGCCAAAAACTACCACCAATGATGTATTTGCCGTCGTACGGTATAAGGAAACATTCAAAGTGGACCTGGAATGTAGGCTGCGTTAGTACCTTCGCTATATAAAAATGCTTCCATAATAGATTATCTATAATCTATATGACACTCGTATATGAACGTTTGGAGCCTAAAGGAAAACTAAAAGAATTGCTACCCTGATTATTCAGATAGCTCTAAACTAGGTGGAATGCCTAGCGCATGCTTGGCAATTCGTACAAAGTAAACTATGTACAAAATGACTAGAGTGTGTTGCGTCCTTATGATATACAAAATATCAATGTCGTTTTACTACCTACTTTTACTTTTCCTTTCTGTTAGAGATTATTTCTTGCCCACACGAAATCAATGGAGGTAGATATACGTATTAATATAATCGTATATCTAAATTTTGGCCAGTATGCACACATACCCACACTGTATAAGAGGTATGTTCAGAAAATAACGGAAATTTTTATTTCATGGGTATGCAGAGTCCGATCGTCATTTTTTTATTATGTTGGTATACGTCTCCCTGAAGTATGATCAAATTTTCAGCTATATTTTTTTTACTTCATCTGTTGCAGCCGCTAAGGTTACATGTGCTTCTAGGAGTCGAGCAATTTTCGTTTGTTAAAAAATGAATCAAAGAATTTCTATCAAATTTCGCGTAAAAAAATAAATAAAGTTTAACAGGTTGTGTGAAATGTTAACAAAGGTCTATGGTGAGTCTGCTATGAGTAAAACAAGAGTTTACAAGTGGTGTAAGCGTTTCCAAGATGGCCGCGAAGACGTTGAAGAAGACGAACGCCCCAGAATAACAACTGATGAAAACGTGAAAGAAATAGTTATGGACAATCGCCTAATCATAATCAGATTAGTAGCTGATAATGTTGGAATATCGATTGGCTCATGCCATGAATTTTGTTCGAATGTTTTGGGTATGAAATAACTGAAACGTGTTCCAACAGGTGACGAAACGTAGGTTCACGGATATGACGTCGAAACTAAGGCTTGCCCCAGTCTGACTCGCCAAGAACAAAAAAGGCTTGACAAGTGCGGTCAAACGTGAAGGCTGTGCACACTGTGTTCTTTGAATTTAATGGCATGGTGCATCATGAATTTTTGCCATAAGATTAAATGGTCAATAGGGAATACTACCTACTAGTTCAACGCCGTTTGCGTGAAGAAATCCGAAAAAAACGCCTAGATTTTCTGAAGATACCTAGTATAAGTATCCTAAACGCTAAAACGCATATCCACAACGCTAAAACTCGAAGAACGAGGTTTAGTTGACTGATTTGTCGTTTATCGATCGATGTAGCGTCTACTGCGTCCGACGAATAAGAGAACCTCCAAATGCCACTGGTTCATTTATTCAATCTGAATAATGTTATGGTAACAGTCACTCCAGTCAATGGAACTAGATTTTATTATTCACTTTCAATACAGTATTTGTTGCCTTAGTCTGAAGTTAATCACCGTTTTCTGGCTACACATTCTGACCTAGGAAACCTTTCTTACTAAGAATCCATTTCTGAAACGTCTTTTTTTGTTTATTGAGGAGATACACAAAAGATAGAAAGATCTTAGTAGCATGACTTCATCAATACAAAATGTGTTGAACACGACTGAAGTAGCTTTTGTATGAAGGAACACGTGTTGCGGTTTTGTGAACTGTTTAGTGAAAACCTCATAATAAAGGCAATAATAGAACTCGACAATAAAATTTTTCCGGTAAATGTTCAAACTGACACCCCTAAAAGCAATTGTTCATGAGTTGCTTTTCTTGTTAACTCTTGACTAGAATTTTGTATATTCATTCCTTACATGGTGCTCTGATGTAGCCATTCATTATTATACCCTAAATCAAAAGTCATTTTTGTTTATCCATTAATTAACAAAAGCATTTTGAAAAAACTTGGATAGGTATCTACAATGTTGATCAATCATGTTTCTATACGAGCGGCAACTTTTCTAAACATAAGGTTTTGAAATTAGAATGTTATGTTTTAATAACCTTTACGTAAGGGGTAAAAACGAGGTTAATTAATATATTTTGTATTTAGAATGATTCAACAACTTCTCGTTCACCATTTGATTTCCTTGATAAAAACGCATTGGTCGACGTCATAATTTCTTTCTAAACATATTGAAATTGGCACTACTCCAATAATGGGAAATGTGTCAATCGAAATGAACATTTTCTGTAAATTTAACTTCGTCTGCCCAAACTATATTTTCAGTAAAAATTGTTTCGTTTTGTCCAAGATAACATAAATTCACAGAAGATGAGTATACTAATATGTTGGATCTGTGGCAAAATATCCCAAAATAGCAATATTTCTTTTATAAACGAGAAGTTTTTTCAAATCCCATTGTTTACTGATCCATAAAGTACTCAAAACTGAGATCAACTGGTGTTTGTGGTTCCTGCAAAAACATTTATTCGAACATCAATTGCAAATTAGAAAATATTATATAATATTATGATTTGAAAAATGTGTTATACTCGTATTTTTTTTCAAAAATCATTTTCATGTGTATAGAAGCCACTAGTCGCTGGGGGCTAAATCTGGCGAATACGGGGAGTGGGGAAGCAAATCAAGGCCCAACTCGTTGAATTTTGCCATTGTTTTCATAGACTTGTGGCATGGTGCATTGTCTTGGTGAAAAAGGATTTTTTCTTCTTTATGTGAGGTCGTTTTGCTGCGGTCTCCTCCTTCAAACGTACCAAGAAGTCAATATAATAATCACTGTTGATTTACCTTTGTCCAGGTAATCAATGAAAATCACGTCATTTGTATCTCAAAAAACAGATGCTATGACTTTGCCAGCAGACTGCTGCGTTTTTGACGGCTTTCGCCAGCCATGCGCCACTCAGATGATTGCCGATTCGACTCCGAAGTAAAATGATATATTCATGTTTCATCCATGGTTACGTATCGACGCAGGAAATCCTTTTTATTGTGAGTAAACAGCTCTCTGAATCGTCAATTCGATGCTGTTTTTGTTCCATTGAAAGCAATCGCTGCACCCACTTGGGAAAAACCTTTTACAAGCTCAATTTTTCATGAAGGATTGTAAATACGCTTCCAGATGATATGTGTCATTTCTGCCATCTCACGGACCTTCACTTTCCGATTTTTCATTACGATTTTCGGGTAACGTTTCTCAGGCCATTGCTGGGCTTTTACGGTGTTTTTACCCATTAAAAAGCAATGTTATATCAACACGCGAAACTTGCTTTTTTCCATTTTTCAAACAAATTACAAAGTGACTTTACTCTAACCTCGATAACTCTGCTGTTTGTGGTCCGATCGACGTGAACTTTTTACACGTGTCATGTGAAGGTTCGTACTCTAGGGCAACGTGGCCAGTTTGGTACTACTAGCACCATCTCTGGGTTAGTCTCGGGACTTATTGAACGATGTAATACAGTGCAGACGTGAATAGTCCCCCCTCTCAACTTTCGAACGAGTCAAGATATATTCGGACAAAACTTGTATGAAAAGGAGGAATCATTTTTATTACTTTTTGGAAAAAAGCCAATGGTGTAAGATCTCTCGTCATCGAAAAGGTGCCTCCAACTTTTTTTTTCAAATAGAAAGGGGGTCTTGCTGTTTTGAATTTGGATCACCGGTTGCGGAGTCATTAGTGTTTGAATTGGAAGCTAGGAAAAATTATAATTCGTAACTTTGCTTCTAAAAGAGTATTAAAACTGTTCCAAAGATAGTTATCACAGTTCACACAAAGTCTGTAATATGTGAGAGAGAGAGAATTGTTAACGTATTTTTGTTTAAAATCCAATCTAGCCTTTTTTTAGGAGGCAGATAGGGTAATTAATGCAAGATTTCCTAATGATTCGATCTACCGAAAATATCTCTGAATTGGTTGAAAAATTTCAAACAACTGGAAGAGGAGCCTGACGAAAATCTATTTCGGACTAAAAACACGTCTGGAGAAATCTTAATTATATATATTTTATGAATTGGAAAAAATTCACTTACCATTCCTATCGTAACTTGCCAGGCAAAGGAAATCAAATCTTTCGGTTCTGGCACATTCTCCAAGTCATCTTTATGCATATCATACAATGTATTAAGAGCGTAATTAGTACTTCCTGATGATTCAATGCTGTTGTTTATCAAAATTCTGTAAAAGAAAATAAATGTCATTAAGAACTACGAATGAAAGTCAGTATTGATTTTCAGTATTCGTGAAGAAACTACGCAAACGCTTACGCTTTTGTTACTTTCTTATAAGCAGATCGTAAGTAACTCTGGAGATCTCCCTTGGAACAATATTCTACTATTAACATGGGTTGGCCACTGCTCACGCATCCAATCAATGATACCAAGTGGGGGTGTGGAGGGACACTCTTCATAATTTCAATTTCTTGGTAAAATTGTTTCTGTTCTTCACGTGTTGGATTGTCTATAAATAAATGGAATAAAGATGATTAATTTTAAAACCCCTAATACAATAAATAATGACTAATGGTGGGAAAAAAGTACCTTTCATCATTTTGATAGCGACCTGAGTATAGCTTCCATTATCGGTCAAGTACCATCCTCTGCGAACCACTCCAAATTCCCCATGACCCAAGATATCCTCTATTTTCAGTTTCATAGTGTTTATTTCCCATACATCGGGTGTGTTCTGAGGAATAGAAATTATGCTTACTCCCGTTACGTTGCTTGGTGTTTTGTCCTCCAGATACTAAAATAACGAATATAATGTCTGCAATTCAAGTGCAGAAAACCAGGCCTTATTTATGTTAATTTATTTAGAAGTATCTGCAGTGAGAATACCTAGCACTTCATATGCCTTCGATGTCTACTTTGCATTTTTCATTGAGCCCATTATACCTGATTTTAAAATCCCATTAAAACAAATACAAAGGTTCCCGTTGTTGTATAAAGTCTATACGAAGTCAATCCGAATAGCTAAATAAAAGACTAATGTATCGGCCATGGCATACAAAGCCGTCCGCCCATGTCATACAAAGAAACTACCGACGTTCGGTAACTTTTCAATTTTTATGCCATTCGAATTGACTTCGTATTGACTATAACTCTGGATCCTTTGGAAAGTATCATAAATAGTGTTTGAACATTTTTTTCATTAACACCTGTGTTGGCATGTGTAAACTAATGGGAAAAAAAAACTACGAGCATCCTCTTTTTTACTAGAGTTACTACAGGCTTACCTTGAAATATGTATCTCTTTCTTTTTGTTGTTCCCTCTTTCCCAAATAGTAGTTCAAAGCAAACAGTGCGAAGAAAATCACCATTGTTAAGGGAATTACGGAAATGAAAATAACTTCGGTCGGTATTATCGGTTCTTTTTCGTTTGAGGAGTTTGCACTTTGATTAAAAAATCCATGAACCACTGCGGTGGCGCTACGACCGTAATCAGAGAAAGCTGTCATAAGGATTTGGTATTCAGGTGATAGTTCAATGGGTCCGAAATTAGCGGTAGTACTATCCTGAAAATTAATGAGCATATGGTGAGTTTTATTTGCTCTCAATCCCATTTTTCTTGCGTTATGATTTTTATTTGTATCCTAATTTTGGTCTGTATTACTTACACCCGTGACGTTGAAAAGAAATTTTGTCAAATTGCCGTTGAATAGTATCAATTCCACTGAATAAAAACCAGGTTTATATTCAGGCTCATTCCAATGAAGTATCACATTATACAAGTGTGATCCCCCTTTATCCGTCGAATCTGCTGAAATTCCTTCTATCGTTAGATTCTCAGGCTGCTCTGGAGCTAAAAATAGAAACTAGTTATTTCTTATTGTATTGATTAATTTGAAACAAGTTCCCTTTCAAATAAGGAGCGTGTGAATGACTTTTCAGAAGTGATGATTATTTATTTAAAAATTGTGTCCATAAATACAAAAAGTTTTGTAATTTACAACACAGAATGTAGTGACGTCAGACATGAATAAATCACTCGTAATCGTTATTACGATAATCGTTGAAACAGCTAGGTTCCAGGTTTGATAACTGCTTTTTAACTTCCGTACAGGGCAAACTAGAAAATAGCTCTTTGCAATTGAGGTGTTGTTCACAAGTTCATTTTTTGGGTTCGGAAAACGGAAAAGTATCATTTTCTGAAACGTCAACCACCTGAAGAAAGCTAAGTATAGAATATCAATTATTTTCAGTTGATTATTCAATTTGTAGGTAAAATTTATGAATACGAGTTACTTCAGAGGGAACTTATCAGTTTGCCTTTATTGCACTTAACAGATTTGTTTATTTTTCAGATTGTGGGTGTTTATACACCCGAAAAACAATAAGAAAAATCACAAATAACTGGTGAGTTTTTTAATAACATAGGAAGTATCTTTGGGAGAATAAATAACTATCATTATGTTATAAAGCATAGGTTAGAAATATAATTCCGTAAAGTATAAATATCATAACACAAGTATCTTTGTATTTTAAGAGAACCGTTATCAACTTCAAGTAACGACCTTTAGGTCACGTAGGGCTCAGACACTTAAAAGAAAAACTTAATCGTTAAAATTAATTGCGTCGGTGTTTCAAGAACTTTGTTATTCACTTTTCTAAAGGGTCGAAAAAATACTGTCAAAATTGTCTCATAATGAAAAAGAATTTATTTTCTGATAGTTCAAAGGGTCATAGACGAGACTAAACAAACATCGTTAATTTAACGATGAGATGAATCCGTCTGAGATAGTCCACACACCAAAACGCCTTTATTTCTAAACAGAAAAATATATATTTCGAAATGACTCCTGCAGTGACA
>WOGR01006696.1:0-12907 GCA_015342045.1 Leptinotarsa lineolata
GATAAGCATCTCCATCCAAACGTAAGGGGAGAATATAGGGTCCAATTAAATAATCCCCAAGTATGCCTATCCATACATTTATAGAGAATCTGTCTTGGAAATGAGTTTGCGTTATCGCATGTGGGTTATCTTTCGCCCAGATGTGGTTGTTATGGAAGTTCATGATACCATTTCTTGGAAAATTTGCCTCATCTGTGAAGAGGATATTTGATAAAATTTGCGGATGTTGTTCGACTTTTCTTTGAAGCCATTGAGCAAATTCGATAAGTGGTTAGAAATCACGTAGCGTGAGTGCCTGGACACGCTGAATATGATGAGGATATAATTGCAATTCCTTTAAAATTCTGTGAACTGTCATGTGACTCACATTTAAAATTTGACTTATTCTTTTTGCACTTATCTCTGGATGTTCACTAGTTTCTTCGAGAACCGCCTCCTTCAATTCTACGGTTCTTGTAGTCTGTGGCCGTCCTACTGCAGAATTTGCTTCAAAGCTTCTAGATTCGGAAAGTCGCCGGAAAAGATTCTCATATATCGCTGCACAAGGAGTCACGCGTTGGGATACCTTTCCTGATAGATGTGTCTGGCCTAGCTTGAATGTCCGTCAGCCAAGCCGTATGCAAAAAGCATATCAGCCATTTCATGGGCATGGTACCAAAAAATCACTTTATGAACTCCGAACTGTGAATTTGTCAATTAATAGTTGAAAATGTGACAGCGAATTTCTATTTCAATAAACAAACTTTCATAGCTTACTTGATTTAATTACCATTACCTTAATTTGCATCGGAGAGTGACAAAGATTATTGAAATCAAATTTGGTCATAAATTATCATCCATCGATAGAGGAAATTGTGAATATTTCGAAAACGATCACCTCCAGCGTTTTTGAGGAGGTGTCCCTTTTTTTACTTGGAAAAGGTGTAGAAATTATGTTTTTTCATGGAAAGTATCAAAAGTTTACTGCAGGGCAATTTAAAATGAATAATGACAGCGTACGCAGCTCCCTCTAGATGTTATATGAAAATTATTACGAAATAATGATTTTCCACGTCAAAAAAACCCAGGATACTGAATTTCGTGCAAGTAACTTATTTTTTGCAAGAGTTATTTTCGAAGAGCGAACAAAAAAATTCAATTTCAACACCCTGTATCTCCGAAACGAAGCATTTTCGTACACAAGTTCATATAGACTTTTTTTCTTAAAATTGTCTCAGGAGTACGTCACTTGAATATTTTAACGTACTTATGTTACACCCTGACATGGTCATTATATTAAATTTTTTGAATTCACCTCTATATATTTTTTTCAACATACTTTTTGAGTGAATCACACTCAAACTCCTGAGTGAGTAAATGTCTGACCGGTGATTTATATTTGGAAATTCTTCCAAACCTCGATTCACGTCTCATCAACCAAGCCGGCATCATCTAGAACTGTTTAAATCATCTCCTAATGATCTCAACTTGGTTGCCAGAGTTCAGATATGTGGGAAATGTCTCTAGATTCTTTCTAGGAAAGGTTTCAATTCTACCTATTATGGGGGGGACTAGTGCTATAGTTTGTAACTAGTGCTATACCTTTTTGTCCTGGACGGGAATATTTGTGGTGATCTGCAATGATTCGTCTGACTGATATGACCCAGGAGAATGAGATAAATTTGATTCTTTATCTAAAGTTTTCACAGATTGATCGAAGTTACAGGCATCCGATATAGCCTTGATGAGATCTTCATCTTCATCCGATCTCCAACCCAACCAACCTACCTCAGGTTGACTGGAACGAACAATGACTGCACCGTTACCTGAATGCCTAAAAATGAAGAAGTGATACATATTGAACTTGTTAATTCCTAAAATATTTATATATCAATTTATTTGGGTTGCAACGAAAAAAGACACACTCAGGAGACTGCAATAAATTATGCGAAGGGCCAGCAATATCTTAAATTGTTAGGTATTGAATGGTATATTTATCACCTCCACACTACAGCTGGTATTCTTCTGGAACTACGAAACTTGGCGACACTCTCCAACATGTCATCATTGATACAAGACGGTACAAGCAGATACGGAGGGTATGTAGGACAAAATGTGTAGTTCTCATTTACTTTTGAGATTCTCCAAGAATGACCTTGAAAGTGGAGTCTTGACATCTGAAAATCAGTTAGATTAGTTTTTTCCTAAACCTTCTAGTTTTCAGATATTACTCGGTCATTGAAACTTTTTCATCATTTGAAAAATGAATTTTGCCTATTTCAAAAAGTTTAAAAACAATATAAATATAAAATTCTACCTCATTTTCAAACAAAATCCGATCAAAAGTGTATCGTCTTTGGTTCTCTAGTCGCATCACTACCTCTTCTGGGGATTTTTCTTTCGACCAGATACAATGATAAAAAGCAAACAACTGTTCCACTTGTTTAGGTGCCTGAGCTGCTTTCAATATTCGCTCATACCAGACTTGACACTTTTCGTTATTTTCAAAAGTACACCTACAAAAAAAATTAATTAAGAATTCGAAAATTGAGAAATCAAACATACAGTTATTTCAAAACTTCCCACCCCTAGTACTTCGTTTAGCAGGGAGAATTTGCCGTAGGCGAAAAACACGTCAATTTAGATATCGAGGGGGAAGTTTAAAACCAGTGCCGGTGGTATTTTAGGTTTAACCCACTTAATAATTTTAAATGGCACCCCCTATCTTGTAAGACATCATTTTAAGGATCTTAAGAATCCTCGCTCAACCCCGTTCAGAAAATTGAAATTGGTTGATCCGTTCTCGTAAAATAGGGCAAAAAGAAAATGAATTATAACAAAATGCAAAAATTTATGGAACCGCTACCACGTACTCAATAACGGTATGTTTATGTCTCTTTTTTACACAGAGTTTTTTGCTTTAGCTGAAAGTGAGTTTAGGGCACACAGTTGCTTCTTGGCGTCAGTTACAATTAAATGGTGAAAACATTTCTCAGAATTAGTTATTCCTGATTTTAAACTGTTTGTCAAGTGGTGTCAGTTGTACTGACAGTAATACAAATCGTAATGGTGTACACTTTACAAGACAGAACTGAAATTATTTTTATTTATGGTGCTGCAGATAGGTGTGCTCGTAGGACAGCCCGGGTTTTTAATGAAAGGCATGCAGGCCAAAATGTGAGTCACCGATATGTTTTAGACCTTGTTCAAAAATTTGAAGAGACCAGTTCTGTGTGCAACAAAGCAGTGAAGCAGCCGAGAGTTCTTACGGAAGCCGCACAGATTGAGATTTTAGGCCAATTCGCCGCTGAGCCTACTACTTCAATTTCGAAAGTCGCTAAGTTAGTAAATATTTCAGATGGTTCTATACACAAAGTTTTAAAACTGAAAAAGTTCTTTCCTTACAAAATGAGTTTTCTTCAGCAACTCAGTGAGGATGACTATGATAGGAGAATTGAATTTTGTGAAATAATGACTGCGAGAATTCAAAATGACCAGAATAAAAAAAATATATTTGCTTCAATGATGAATCAACGTTTTTTTTTTCAATGGCTTTCCAAATAAGCATAACTGTAGATACTGGGATGATGAAAATCCACACTTGTTTCGAGAGGATCATACGCAATATCCACAAAAAATAAACGTTTAGGCTGAAATTCTGGGAAACGAAATAATTGGCCCTATTTTTATTGAAGAAAATTTAACTGGTCAATTGTATTTAAACTTATTGGAATATGTAATCGACCCACTCATAACACAGTCCTTGATGAAGGAGGCTCTTGGATGACCAAAATTTACATTTTCAACAGGACGGCGCACCGCCACACTACGCATTGCATGTTCGACAGTGGCTTTTGCTTAGCTACCAATGGTGACTATTTTGAACACCTAATAAAGTAAGGTATATTCATTCAATTGCAATAGCTATTATTTTATTTTTTATAATAATGAATTTTCTTTTTGTCCTATTTTACGAGAACGGATTAACCATTTTCAGTTTTCTAAACGGGGTTGAGTGAGGATTTCTAAGATCTATAAAATGATGGGATACAAGATAGGGGGTGCCATTTAAAATCATTAAGTGGGGGTAGCTAGGAGTAAGAGGGTTAAACCTAAACAACCACTTGCACTGGTTTTAAACTTCCCCTCGATATCTAAACTGACGTGTTTTTTGCCTACGGCAAATTCTCCCTGCTAAACGAAGTACTAGGGGTGGGAATTTTTGAAATGAAGGCACTGTATATACACACACACATGTGTGTGTATATACAGTGCCTTCATTTCATATATATGTGTGTGTGTATATATGTATATATAGACTTTAAGATTAGATTCTTTTATCTCTGAGTCATATGTATCTCGGAACAAGTGTTAAGTCACTTATCGACTACCGTCGTTTTTCATTTCCATAAATGTGATAGTTTCTGTATATCATATACAGCCAGAAAAACTCTGTTACTGGAGGTTGCTAGTCCATAAACTAAGATGTTGTAACTAATAGCCGAGTAGACGAGGGCATGTATGATGTTCCATATGTTGCTTGGAATTTTTTTCGTCATTACTGTACTTCTCCAAACACTTAGAGTTTCAGAAAAATGTGATAAACGAATAAATTGCGATTGAACAAAAAAAGTCACTGTATTTGCATACCATGAAGAAATGGTGAATTATGTAAAATGTCTTGCCGATAAACGAGTTCTTTTCTCGAGACTCCAAAAGTTTTTTCATCATCCATTTTTGTCAGTTATTCATAAACTCCGAATAAATTTACGAAACATCCATCACAATAACTTTTCAGAACCTCTCAAGCCTCTCGCAACGAACTGCTTTCAATATACTCAAATTATTTTCGCGCTATCACTTTCCTGTCGATCCGCGTCTGAAAGAAGGAAAATTCACAAAGGCACCTTATCGTTTTTGAAATGAACGTCTTTAGTTATGTCTGGAGAATATTTCGTGAAACTTTGATATTGGATAACGAAAGAAATGTGGTAAAAAATGATTTTGGAATTTATACGCCTGCCATACTGTTCCTAATGAAATTAAATATACATTAATTGTCCTAAAATATTGGCATTAGTAAAATTTTGCCCAGATAGGGACCGAATATTCTGATGAAACAACTTAGTCCTATTACGATATGTCTGTCATCAAAGTGCATTCCATTTAAAACGAGCCACCCTGGATAACTTTTTGCACAATGATTTTCAGGAAAAATATGAAAACACGTCAACAATGGTATACCATATACAGGATGGTCAAGCAAAAAATATCTACATAGCTTTTCAGGTCTTAGTGAATTTTAACAAAAAATGCTCGGGCAGGTCGATTTCAATTTCGAGGGTGAAAGAGTTTTCGTGTATTCTCATTCTGGTCACTTTTATCCCCTAGCAGGGGTGGGCTGCAAACACCTAAATCTCCAATGGAAACAGAGACCGAGTAATACTGTGGAAGGGCACAAAGTTACCTTTCTAACGATGCCCTATACTTGTTGAATAAATTTTACTTCTTCAACCAATTTGAAAATGCGACTGAGAACGTAGTCGTATAATTGTGAAATCATTAAAACAAGTTCAGTTATTGCGAGTCCAAAGTTTAACGTTGGTTTTTCGAATAATTGAATAAGTTATTTCTATTGGATTTCAATATTCGTTAATTATAAATATTCAATTATAATATTTTCTTCAAAATAGAATACACAGTTAAATTTATTTATGTGAACATTTATTGAAAGGTTGATTTAACAAGTTGTTAAAATGTGACCCGTTTACTTTCATACAATAATACAGATTTTGTTCTAATAAGCTTCGAACATTGTGAAGCATATCAGGTGTTATGCGTTGACGAAAATCTATGGAATCGGGCTTCGTAGCAAAATATTATTTTTTTACGTTAACTCATAGAAAATAGTCCCATGGCCATAAATCAGACGACCTAGCTGGTCGTTCCATTGGGCCTCCTCCTTCAATCCACTGCAATAAAATGAGTTGATAAGCGCTGAGGCGTGTCCATACTATGCCTCTGGTGGCCAATTGACACGGACAATGAGAGAGCTGTGTGCCAATGAAAATCGAACAGGTCTCCTTCAAAGTAAGCCAATGAGGACGAAGAGTGGGTAAGTTAGTAAATCTTTGAAAGTGAACATTGTGCGACTGAACTTAATGATTGCCAACACATGTGCAGACGATTTTACAGTCGCTGGCTTCGCCAATTGGCATTGCCAACGGCAAATAACGGCATAATGTGGATGCGCCTTGAGCGAAGACCACTCCTGCCGATCTACGGTCCAGGAAACCGGTTAGTTATAATGTCTCTCATAGTGGCAACATAGTGCCGAAATGGAAATGAAGCCGATCAACATTGTTATTTTGGTTATATTCGAATATTTCTGTTATCAAATGGCCAACCGAATTTTGAAACATATCTATTGAAATTATCTCTCAAATAAATCGCTCTGTTTTGTGAACAAATAACTTTAATACTTTTGTAGAAGTGACGACAAAAATCTCAATGTGACCCTTGATGTCATCGTACTTTTTTTAAACTAGCATAGAACAAGTTTTGCTCGACCAAGTTTTTACTCTAACACTTCCCCTGGTTGAACAAAGCTTGTATCACAAAAAAAAATGAAAAAATTAATCAGACGAGTCCCATCTGATTACACAGCTCTTGTAGGCGTGGTCTTTCTAAAGTGTTACTCATAATATCTGCTAGCTACTGCTCACAAAATTTCACCCAGTGTCCTTTATATTACAATAGTTACAGATGTGGTCTTTCTTTGAGCCCTTTTTTTTTAATTTGAGCTTCTTTTTCTGTTTTCCTAAAATTTTCACCTTTAGCAATGAATGCCTCTTGTACTATATCTGGTAAGATATTTCTTTCGTACATGTACAATTGCAACGCGAGCCCATCAAAAGTTTTGTCATCTTCTTTAGTCAACAACATACAACTGGCTCTGAATTTTTCAAAAGTTTTGGGTAATACATACAGATTTTGAACTGATCTTCTGATGTAGCTGTTGTTTTAGCGCTTCCTAGGTTTCGTATGCTGTTTCCTTTTCCATGATCTTCTGATAGACGGAGTCACTTATTACAGATGTTATCATTGACTTGGCATAACTGTTGGCCTTACGGTATAAATCAAATTTCTCTTTATACTTTTGATCTGAACTTCCGAAGCACCTTCTGGTTATGGGGACAGTTTAACCAGTTTTCTATCAATAGCATATAATGCACCTTCATGATAGTCTAGCAGATCGCGGATTTTCCTTTTCCACATGGGCCATTTTCACTCACTGGTTTAATATGCTTCGCTAAATCCATCTTACGAATAACAGCAAATACAAAAATAGTTCACAAACCAAATTATTGTGAGACTGGGCCCATAACCTATTGAAGTTATCGCTCTGTTTTGTGAACAAATAACTTTAATACTTTTGTTATTTTAAAAGTTACCACTACAATAACCAGAAATTAATGTGACATCGAAAAGCAAATTATGACACTTGATGTCATCGTATTTTTTTTAAACTAGCATAGAACAAGTTTTGCTCGACCAAGTTTTTACTCTAACAGATAGATCATCCATAGAACAACTCGCTTTATCACGAAATCTACGATTTAATGTGTATAAAGAACATCTTCTTCAAGGAATATGAAATGTGGTATATAATTAAATCAATATCAGTGTTTTTCTGAGTGGGTATTTCAAAAAGGTGATTTCTAAATATTGACTATATGAGATACTAAGGCACGCGAAGAAAAGTAACTTTGTTCACCGCTAGCCGGAACACAATGTTCATTCTTGTGTTCGTTTTTACCTCATTGCCAGGTGGTTCATGCAAACCCAATTTTCTTCATCCAAATTCCAGTTTTATGTTTATATTTAAACGCTCTTATCTACCCCACACTTTTTAATATCCTGTCTGGCAGTGTTAGCAAATTATTATCAAGCTGTGTCTTGCGTTTCTTATAAAAATTACTTCATGCATACCTGATGTGAAATATGCCCGCAAAATACCACCTAATCGAAGGTGAGGCCCTCTTGGTGACCGTAATGTTGGTTAAAGAAAGCATCAGCAGGCAGTCGTTGAAATTTGTAGACACTAATTTGTTCAATTTACGAAAATTGGAAAATAATTATCTAATCACAGCTATTATAAGTATAAAAATAGAGTTCCGAGTGATCAAGGGGCTCTCTGAGAAGCGTCTCGATATCCGACAGGCACCTAAATCTAAATTATAGACTAGCGACTGTTCCATCCAGTAGCGTATCTTCAGATTGTGAAAGGGATATTTTGAAGTTCAACTTTCTTCGTTTATTGTGTTCTATTTACATTATTTTATTAATATATTATTGGTGTCACATAACTTTTGAATACAATATATTTCGCCTTCAACGAGTGCCAACTGAAGAAATATTCATAGCATTGAGAAGTATAAAAATAAACCTAATCGTACTTATTAGCATCCGCAAAAAGTTGCTCAGAAATCCTATGCAAAAGATATGCAAATGGATAGACACGCAAATGTGTTATGGTGTCGTAACATGAAATTTATACAATATAGGAACCCTTTTTTGTGTTGGATAAGACATACTTGTACAGAAATACACTGAGGTAAATTATTTCACTTTTGAATGCCACGAAGTCGACGAATTATATTATTTGATTCACCAATGAAATCATCAAGTGGGATGTTAAAATCACTATCACACACTATACATTGCATCAGAAAGTCAATGTTTATCTTAAGGTGGACATCTACTGCGTTGACAGGTAATTCAAAGTATGTATCAAATATAACCAATAGATTACAAATACTCGTACTTTCATCACAACAAATTTTCAAAATCTTGAGAATGGTCAAGAAACTTATTTAGAGAGTATACATATTTCACAACTTAAACACGTTACATTTTTATTTCATTTTCGTGTTATTGTCTCTGAGGGATAATGGAAAAAGGTTGAAAATGATGTTACTGATTCTAGTTCGAGTTTTGTATTGTAATATTTCAAAAATATACAATCCTGGACAGGTTAAGATATTGAAAATTTTGAATATCTCGCTATAAAAATTATCTTCAGCAATACACCCAATAATTTTTTTTGAAAAATGAAAATCTATTTTGCTAATGTAAAATCTCACCTGAGGTATACTACAATGAGTCGACTTATATAAATTCCAGGATTATGGTGGAGTTAGCACAACCTTTGAATTTGTGAATATATAGAAAATCCAGCTGGCTAGAATGAAAATGGTGTAAGTCACTTCAAGAATGTTTTAGGTTTTTCTGAAACAACCCGTCAAAAAATCTAGGTTATATGTTTTAAAACAGTTTTATTGTATTTTGAATTATACAAAGGTTTAAACTCAATATTGTATAAATGTTTTTGATCTACACCAGTTTCATTCTAGGCAGCTCAATTGATGTACAATATTATTTTCAATGCAAATATGCATTTATAATGTAACGTGAAGTCCTCCAATGAAGAATAAACCAATACTAGAAAAAAGGACTTCATTACGGTGATGATTCTCAGTCTACGAATGTTTATAATCATTAGTCAACATTGCTGCTCGATATAACCATAAATATCAATATTACCTAAAACCAGGCAATGCACTCTAATTTGTACTACAAATTCTATTGAACTTACCCTAGGGCTTCTGAACAATTTACTGTTTGTAGCAGGATGATAGAAAGCAACCAAATATTCTCATGCTAGCTTAAAGTATTTGCCACAAAAACGCACATCCAAACAATTTGGAATAGACATTAGGAATAGACATCTGTCGACATAGTCCAGGACCAACTCGGTTATTTATAGATAATTTGTAACTTTGATATACAGCATTTTGTCACAATGTCAATGCCTGAAAATTAACAATTGCCCTGTATAAGATACAGTGATATTTCAAACGATATCCATTAGTCATATGGAATTTTATTATTTTGATTTTCGGTGCATTATAATGATATATTAGTGAAACAGGAAACTAGATAGCTCAAGTCAGTTCGTATTTCTGTTGTAAATCAAATTGATTCTAATACGATATAAGTAAGGAAGTGTCACCTGCATAAACTATTATTTTGATATGTTGAAAATGGTTCGTGATTAAATATTAGTATAATGAATAGGACAGGTTTCTTGTGGTTCACCCTTCTCTATGGTTCAATGAGTAAAATTTGGAACCTCAAGCTTGAAATGGATCTATTAAGAACGCGCGTCGAAAGAGACCAGAAGAGTATTCCAGTTCTGTTGTTTGGGAACAGTACTTGCTTTGGATTTATTCTACACCAGAGGCTCTGGAATATTGTGGTTGTTGATCTGTAACATCAAAATGCATGCTTGTTGTTGAAAAGAATATTTTGTTTACTTCTAAAATCCATATTATTTTCAATTTACCACGTGTTTCCAGAATATTTTTTTCAATTATGTGGAGTGATTTTAAGATATATTGTTATAACCACGGAAGTTACTAGTGATATAACTTGAGCTCGGGAGATATATGATGTTTTTGTGTGTACTTTTTAATATTGGTATTTTCTATTCAAGAAGTGAAAATTCCACTCACATTGTATTTAACATTTTTCTTACGTGTCAGTAAAACCACGCTAGTAGTTTATTGGCATCTTGAATTATTATATGCATCCAAACAGTGTAAAATACATTTTCCCAGTTTGAAAATAATTGTAGTTGTTTAATAAGGAAACATAAAACCAGTGGATTAACACGATGAGATATTCTAAGTAGAACTGTCATGTGGAATACTATGGGTAATCAAACTGACAGTTAACTAAGACGCTGTCAACATTGTCCCAACTCTCTAATGAGTAATTTTAAGAAGTTTGTCGCTGTTAATGGAAGAAAGATGTGGCTGTTCGAGTTAAAGTTTACTAATTTATGAGAAAATTAGAAGATTGAAGAAAATAGTGGCAGTTTCCTTACACTGACAAATATGAAATGGCGTTGAAACGTGGATGAATATAAACTGACTACATCTGGATGTATGCAAATAACCCTCTTTTGGAATCACGTTTTGAATGCTATTGTCGCAATTTCTTGTATTGTTCATGAGAACAGAACATGAAAGATCAGAAATACTCGAGACAAAGAGTTTGACACGTATGTATACTGAGCCCAAAATTCTTAGCTTTGGTGCAATACAAAGCTGGCAATCCAAATGCATAAAGAGGTATAACTAACTCTACGAGTATAAGATAAAACACTGGATCAACACACTATATCAAGGGTCAGTGGTAGGCGGATTATGATATGGTAGCAAAAGGCGTAAAAATGATGCAAAGGAATACTTAATAAGGGCACTAGTATAAATAAATATGAAAATTCGTGAAAACGAAGACTGATACTTGGAAAAAAGAAGCATTCACGATATAAAATTACAGGAAAACTTATACCAGATCAGACTAAGAGTAAGAGCGTCAGGGGGAGTATGTAATATTGAAAATAATTTTTTAGTGGAATTCAATTTCTAATGAAAACATCTATACAAGCAGAAACTCAAAACCTGGAGGATCAAATGAAATAAGTGCTGTTAAAATCTATAATAATGGTATGTGAAGTTAGATGATCAAAAAGACGATCGCGAAGGAAAGGGTTGAAAAACAGCAATAATGCGAAGATAATAGGTCTGCAAAAACCGTCATTTACTCAGGATGGAAGAATATATAAGAAATTATGAAGATTACCACCGTAACTGATACAACCCCGAATAGAAAGAGAAAGTAAACAAAATCTATTATTTTTCAAAATATGGCACAGCTAGTCATTGTTCTGGCTTCAAAAATTTGTATGAGTAAGAATAGCTTTTTGATGATTTTAATAGTTTCCATAAAATAAAAGCAGTATAAGAATTTGTCGTTGTGGAAAGGAAACGATGGCTTTTCGCAGTCCGGATTATTATTACCATATCGAATACTTGTAGGATTTCTTAAATTTAATATTTCATCTGAACAGATTTTTCAGGACTTCAATGAAAATAATATTTTTTTTATTGTGATAATTGTTTTAAATCTATTTTTACGTTGAATCAGCATTGGACTGCGATGGAAACGTGATTTCAATCTCGGTTTATAGAGCTTTAAAACAGCTGAGCAAACTTTTTTCAGCGGTCCGAAATAATCCACGCCAATGATGATTATGACTTGGTAGATAATGATTTTTTCCGCTTCCATTCGAAATAACTAAATCACCTCAGGGCATTTTAATTACGGTATTATGTTTTCGTTCTGAAATATCGAATTTTTTTCAGGGGCAACGCAAATATTATTCGGAAAAGTAATAGAAATTGTGCTTTCTCGGTTTGCTCTAGAATTTCATTACGCTGAAAATAAGTTACATTTCGAGAAAATATTAATTCATTTGAAACGGGCTTATCTGGTTTTGTTTGCTTTCCTCAGTTTATTATTTAATGTCTGACATACAAAGTATTTATTCACTTCCAACTACATTTTGTAAGCTATGCCAGTTGAAAAAATTTTCAAATGGAAAACTATATGAAAGTTTCTGGAAACGACAAAATATTTTACTTGGCTCATAATTAGTATGGCTACATATGGGAACTATTATATCTTGATTTGATGGAAAATTTTTCAATGAAAGATCAAGTTAGGTTCAAATCACAGAATACCCTAATTGGACCACTTCTTCTGTAACTAATCAGTCTACTTACTATTGATACATTTAGAATAATTCATCAATATGCAGTATTATATTCGTTCATCTTGAAACATCCTAAGACATATATTGCTCACATAAGGAACAGTTGAGGAAAAACACACCAACATACCTAAAAGGGTTCTGTAGAAAAAAACTGAAAATCAAGTCAAACAGAATATATATTTCAAGTTTTATTTCTTGAAGTAGATGTTTTCAGTATGCGAAAATTTGTATTTTATTAACAAT
>WOGR01006697.1:0-12905 GCA_015342045.1 Leptinotarsa lineolata
ATATATTCTACTCTACCATTCTACTGTATATTACAGGACAGGATATACTATGTCGTACTAACCAGACGACGCACAAAACGGCAAGATTATTTCTTAAGTATAGTATTCACGAAGTCAATTCGAATGGCATAAAAACTAAATAGTTACCGAATGTCGGTTGTTTTGTTTGTATAGCATGGGCGGCGTGGTTCAATTTTTTTTCAAAATTAATTTTATTTTTCATAAACCTACACGATTTTTTTTATTAGTAGTATAGAGTACATTAGTTCATTAGTCTTTCATTTAGCTGTTCGGATTGACTTCATCGACACACGCGTATTGTTCTAAGTACTCGATTAATATAGATAACTGATACCTATCAATGGCCCTCACCCAAATGCTCAGCGATACGTCGTCTTCTTCATTAAAATCATCTGCGTTTGAAGTTATGCTACATTCTACATTGCTTCGCACAAAACCAGAGTGTTTGTTCGAAGCAATGTAGGAACCAACTCAAGCAATTGTCCCTTGCTTGATTCATTAGAATAGCATCAAGAACAGTTATATTTGCTTACTCAACACTATTGCTTCCGCAGACGTCTAGAAATTGGATCATTTTTAGGACAAGGTTTTTACGAAAATGTGCTTTTGAAGATCGAATAATCCCTTGATCCATGGGTTGCAACACTGATGTGTTGGGAGGCAAAAACACCAAGGTTATGCTTTTCAAGTCTGCAATATGGTGATGTGCTGGACAGTTAACTAACAACATGATTTTCTTGTTATTCTTCGTAAGTTCATGATCCCATGCGCGTACCCATTTGGTAAAAATTTCAGTCGCCATCCAAGCTCTTCAATTGCTCATAATCCACTGACAAATGCCGTACATTTTTAAAACATCGGGGACGTTGAGATTTTCCGATCACGATTTTTTTTTAACTGCGCCACTCATGTTGGCTGCCACGATCACAGTTATTCTCTCTTTTGATGATTTTTCTCCTGTACATTTTTCACCTTTGAATTTCAACGTCTTGTCTGGGGTTAATTTATAAAACAGCCCGGTCTCATCTACATTAAAAAATTTCATCATCTCTAAATTGCACACGTAGACTTAGCCAAAATTTTTCTAACCAATCGATTACATCACTCTCTTGAACTGACAAAGACTCACCAGCAATCTTATGTACCACTATGGATATTGTAGAATGAGATACGCCAAACTCCTTTGCGATGACTGCATTTCATTCACCTGCTTCTAATCGGTGTAATATGTACTTTTTTTCTTCAATTGTATTTTTTTATCGAATTTAAATTAGGATTCCCTAATATATAGGTTAGCTAACTTAAAATATAGTATAATCAACTAACTTTATAAATAATACAACTATATATACATACATGGAAGATGTCCCACTGCTGCTCTGACGTAGCGATATATTATTTAAACTGTACCAAAAGAAATATTCAATTTCCATCATAAATAAGTTTCAAAAGTTCGCTCCTGAAAATATTCAATGATGGAGTAGATTCAATTGAATCGGGTAAATTATTGAATCGGATAATACCTTTGAAGAATAAACTGCTCATACTACTTCTTGTATCTGTTCTATATGAATGTGACTGTTGTGCCTGGTAGAATGGTGATGAATGTCCTTATTGAAAGTTATTAATGATAACATTATGATAACTCAGTGGACCATTAAATATATCTATTGGTGTACCACAGGGAACAGGTTTGGGCCCAATTCTGTTCCTTGTATACATTAATGCTGTATCCCAAATAAAAAGTTTCAATAGCCATATCATTTGTTACGCTGATGATACAGCGCTAATATTCAGAGATGACAGTTGGCACAATATTTTCAATCGAGCTGAGGAAGATCTACAGAAATTAAAAATATGGTTCAACAATAGCCTATTGAGTATTAATATAAAAAAGACAAAATTTATGTGCTTTTTATTGAACTCTGATGACCAACCCCCTATCAATAAACTCAGAATACACATGCCCACCTGCACTAGGAATATAACATGCAGCTGCCCAAAAATAGAAAAAAGCAACTTAGTTATTGACCAACATCTCAGGTGAGAAGAACACATTTCCCAAGTTATAAAAAGGATGAGACTTCTCATGTTCAATTTCAACACCCTTAGGGGAATACTCTCCCGAAATAATACATTCATTTTATATAATTCCTTGGCAGAATCTATTCTCAGATATTGTATTGTTGTGTGGGGAGGAGTATTCAATAATGCCATCAATTGCCTACAAACAACCCAAAACTCATTAATGAAAATTACAATTAAAAGAGCTCGACATTTCCCAACCGAGCAACTATACAAAAAAATCTAAGTACTCAACATTAGATCCTTATACAGCTACCACTGTTTGATATGGATGTTCTTAAATATCCAGAAATTTAGTTTTATCGCCCACAAAACGACAAGATCAGTCGAAAACTTGCATATCAAAATTCCGCTCTTTAAAAAAGTCATACACAAAGATTCGTTTTCTTTTTGAGATCCAAATTGTACAACCTTCTTCCAACACACCTGGAAAAAATTACTAACTTTAAACCGACCCTCAAGCAACACATTCAAGAGAACCCGATAACATTCAAAATATTTGAAAAAAAAAACAAAAGATTTGAAGACTCACCTCAAAATCCTGCATCGCCGATCGCTACCTCTTCCTCTGCATTATCACCATCATGATGATTACCAGTTTTTTATTATAATTTATGTTTTCTAAATTTGTATTATTTTCTGTATTCTTTGTTTTCGTTTACATTTTTCATTCTCTACCACTGCTGTTATATGCATATAATAATATTATTACAGAAGTTCAATACTTCTTCAAGTGGGGTAGAAAAAGCACAAAACAGGCGGCATACGCCCATATGTATTCTAGCCCACTTTGGAAGAAGCAAGATTATTATTGTTTAAAGATGTATACATTGTATCATATTGTATTGTATATGAATACATTTACTTTACACTGTATCAGGAGAAATTATACGAATTTACCTTTAATTTAACTTAATGTTACTCAGTTTAGTACACATCGTAAGATTCCAATGTATTTTTTCTGAAGCTGAATAAATTGATTGATAACAAGTATGGTGGGGTCATTTTATTGAATATTTTATAAATGAAAACCATGGAGCAATAGAATAATCTTTGGGATACCGAGAGCCATTGTAGAGTAGATATCATGATAGAAATTTGTGTATACCTATTACATTTCAAAATTATTCTCATTCCTCGATTTTGTATTTGTTGCACTTTGTTCAAATTAAAAGAGAATATAATAGATGCACAGTAGTCAAAATGGGGTTGGATTATTGATTTATATACCATAATTTTTGTATCTGTTGACAAGTTACTAGCGATTCTCGAGAAAAAATATATTTTTTTTGCGATATACTTGAAGTGGTCTCGAATAATAAGCAATTATCAAGCTGAAATCCCCAATATTTCACTGATGTTACTATTTCTATACGTTCATCTTCCATTTTTATATTTATATTATTTGTATTTATTTGATTATATTTGAATTTGGTAGTGATTATCATTGCTTTAGTTTTTTTTTAACGTTAAGTTTAATTTTATTAGTTTTCAGACATTTTTCTACAATCTCTAAAATTGTATTCATTCTGCCAAGTTTCTTCTAATTTTACTCCACTACAGGCCAATAAGGTATCATCTGCAAATAAGTTAATGAACCCACAGTTTGTAAATAATTGTATATCATTTAGATACAAAATGAATAGTAGGGGACCAAGTACACTGTCTTGTGGTACTCCTATGTGATTTGTTACATATGATGAGAAATAATCGTTTATACGTACTCTCTGTTTCCTATTTGATAAATAACTACTCAACCATTTATAAACCCTCCCCTCAATACCATACCTTCACAGCTTCTGAAGCAAAATACTTCTATCAATCGTTTCAAAGGCCCTTTTAAAGTCTAAAAACACAGCTTCAACATATTTACTTTTATCTGTTTCATTAGTAAATTTAGATAGTGATAACTGTAGTGATGTTTATATTAGTGTATTGGTGCATAGGTTGTGTGAACAAAACATTACGCGTCGTTTCAACCGAACGTATTATCATAAAAAATGGTCGCTAAAAACAGTTGTTTGCTTAAACTGGAGTCGCACTAAACGGTTATATTTTCCCAATACCTAAGTATGAAACTCAAGTTTAGTAAATATTATCGTCGCAAGAAACATATGAATTCTACTGTAATTCACTTTCAATCCGCTACATTGCATCGATTACTATATAGCACTGTAATACTGAGCCTGCCCGTATATATCATGTCTGTTCAAAAAACAAGGTGAATGTTCAAATTTCGCGGGCTAAGTATATTCGGGTAGCGATTTTTTAATGTTGGTACACATGTCTGGAACATATGTTCACAGTTTCAGCTGTTTAGTTTTATGGTGAGAAGCATAAAGTGTTCAGCTACTGAAAAGAAATTCATGAAATTTTGTGTGAAAAAATAGAATCAGGTTCTCAGAATTAATTTATTCAAGCGAATCAGTCAAAGTTTCTTTTGTTCTTTTCTATATTTTTTCACTAGTATGAATATTGAGAACTTGTTGGGAAAATAAACGTTCATTATTATTATTATTAGTTAACTAATTTAGTGATCCAATAATTTTTCTGAGGAAAGGTTGGTTGGGTAACAGGATCAATTTCTTCTTAGAAAAAACAATTGTTTTCTTGCCGACGTTTCGAATTTGATTAAATTCTTCCTCAGGGCTCTGTAACAATGCATTTTTATAAACATACCTCCCACAAAACTTATACGATTAGTATCGTTTCAATTTTATAAGATACGGTACATTTTAAATAAAATAAAAAACATTGCAACCAACAACTTTGAGACAAGACCAACACAAAACGACATGAAACAAATGAATGGCTTTATTTGTGATTCTGATAAGGTGGTGTCTATTTTTTAATCAGAAAGAAAAAGAATCAAAAAAGGGGTAAATTATTTAGGTATTTTACCTATCAAATTGAAGTATGCAGTATTAAGGCCATCAACATCTCTTCTAGTGTTAACACTATCGAATTTGAGAATATATATCATTTCGTAAAAGATTATTTTAGATAGCTTTCTTCTAGAATAGCTGGATGATCATAATCAAAAATATGTCCATATTCTTTTTCAGTTTCTTAGAGTCTCTTATGTGTTCTGAAACTCGTGTTTTAAGATACCGTCCAGTTTGACCATCATAGCATTTGTGACAGCTTTTACAGTTCAATTTGTACACTATGTTAGATTGTATGTCTTGTGGCGTTTTTTGTTTCGAAAAAAAATTCTTTCCAATTGTGTTGTCATTTGAAAAGGCCACTTTAATTTGATCAGTACTGAGTAGCATTCCAAGTTTATCAGATAAATTTTCTACAATGGAATAAAGACCTATATTATTATTATTATATTAGGGTTTCACCCCTGTATTTTGGAAAGAGGAACTCTTTTCTTTCATTATTTTTCTAATGAGGGCTCTAGGAAAATTATTTTTCACTCGGTAATTCTCAATTGATTGGAGATGTTTGTTATGGAAATCAGAATTGGAAATGGCAATTGCTCTTGATTTCAAATTCCTTATAATGTTAATTTTGCTGTGGAAGTTATGTTTTGAAAAATAATTCAAAAATCTCTCAGAAAAAGTTGTTTTATGATACCAATCTACCTTTAAAATTCCGTTTGCATCTTTATTTATTTTCGTATCTAGAAATGCTAACGAATTGTTTTTTTCCATTTCAAGAGTAAATTTCAGTTTTGGATAAAAACTATGAAAAGTATCCAATATTTCAGTTTGTTCATTTTTTCGAATGGAAGTAACAATATCATCAACATATCTTTTGAAAAAAGCAATGAAAATGATAACTTTTTTATGCATATATTTTGTAGTTCTGCCATGACCAAATGTCAACAAATGGGTGACATACAATTACCCTTTCCCAACCCAAAAATTTGTTTGTAAAAAGTTTCTTTCTGTCAGTGATTAAAAAACAGACACCACCTCATCAGAATCACAGATAAAGCCATTCGTTTGTTTCAGGTCGTTTTGTGTTGGTCTTATCTCGAAGTTGTTGCAATATTTTTTATTTTCTTTTAAATGTACTGTATCTAATGTCTGATGGTTTTAAAAATAGTAATATCAATACGGAGAAACTACTTTTCGGTGAGTAATTTAATTAACAACTCATTATTTCTTATAAAATTGAAACGATACTAATCGTATAAGTTTTGTGGGAGGTATATTTATGAAAATGCATTGTTACAGAGCTCTGAAGAAGAATTTAATTGAATTCTAAACGTCGCCCAGAAATGAATTGTTATTTCTAAGGAAAAATTGATTCTGTTACCTAATCAACCTTTTTTCAGAAAAATTATTGGATCAGTAAATTAGTTAACTCTCAAAATTTTGTACTAATGGTCCTATCCAAGCTGTTTGGGCTTCAATTTCTCATTGATTTTTTGAGTAATAATTCCAAAAATTTATTAAAATATTTGTACTCACTATTTTATTCATATTGACTTTATACAGAGTTCACTTGAGAATAGTATAATTCATGTGATTAACCAATTATAATGATCTGTTTAAATTGTGTTGTCTGATATTTGTTTTTAGAGCTTGATAGCTAAATAAACTCACTACCACTACTGTGTGGTAATATTACTGCCACTGTATTGAAAAATGGGAAAACTTTTGAATTGTGACGTTCTTTTTGCTGGAATGCGATAAATCAGTCACCATACTCTCAAATCCCTATCTCCTACATTTGAATTCCTAAATGAAAAATCATAATGATATCCTGTTTGCGTACGTCACTCCCAAACAGAGATGATTTCCTCCTCATCGTGCTTTCGCTGACGCAAACATTCCTTAATCACTCATTGATGATCGATTTTCTCCCAATATAATTCATGAACAATTTTATGGAAATGGATGGCGGCTCTGCTCCCAGATTGTTATAATAGTCTAATGAATGATTTTTCGTCCAACTACACTGAAAACTATTTGATCCGATTGAGAATTTGAAGTTTCGCGGATAAAAAAAGAAAAACGGGTTTTGTGTTTTGCAAATATCTTGAGAAGTATGACAAAAGATCTTCAGAGTGAAAAATATTTCCTACAAAAGAATCATACCTGTACCACCAATATGTATGTTGAGCTTGGAGGTGAAAATAAAGCTAAGACGAATTTGAGTCATAAAATATAAATATTGAGAGATGTCTGAATCAGTTATCACTTGGATACATCAATGGACAATAATACGTTGCAAAACAAATTTCCGCAAATTATTTTTTGTTTAGCTTTTATGGACTAAGGGGTTTTTACAATTTGAAAATTCACATGAAAACCGTGATGTTCTTGAAACTTAAAGCCTCAATTTTTTTCACTTGATTGTATTGTTGAGGAGCTTTGAAAGGAAATCATGTTGGAAAAATCGGAATATTCTGAACGATGAAAGTTATAGTAAAAATATAAAGTTACATTAGGCAACTTTATCAGTAAGTAATGGACATGGTAGTTATCACCTGAGGACAATTAAAAAGAAACTTCGAAAAACAGCTTGTTTCGGAGCATTTTTTTAAATCTTATTTTTCATCATTCATCTCCATTACTTTCATTACTTGCGGATCATTCAAATTTCATTAATTGTTGAAAACCATTTATTGATAATTGTCAAATAATTTTTTTATCTCAGGAGACCACATCAATATCAATTTTATAATTTTTTCATTCCGATTGGTTGGAAAATTGGTATAAACAAATGCATTTTTTATTGAATATTTTTTTTAAATTCAAAAATGTTTTTGAAAAATTTTCATCGCTTATAGATGCATTGCTATTTCATATGTTTTGATTATTGTTCATTCAATAATGATTTATTTCCAACTGTGGAAAAAATAATAACAGCAACCATGGATTTCTTCGAAGTGAACAAATTTTTTGTATTATTAATAGAAAAAAAATTTCAATATAAAGATAGAGATGATTGGGAAAAAAGCTCTTTAACTTTCTACTTCTGGTGAACAAATGTATTTTGAACTTTTTCTCAATATAATTAGTTACTGACATCCAAATTTTCAATTTATATTTCACAAATGATTGAATTCCAAAAAAAAAGTGAATATTTTATGAACACTGCATTTGTTTACAACAAATTTTCAATCAATTGGAATAATTGTTCATTTCTGTATTTTCATCCCTTAATATTTATATTTTATGAGTCAAAAATATATTTTTACATCAAGGGAGCGAATCTAGCAGCCAATTTTTAACCTCATTTTCACCTCCAAATCAAACTCATAAATATTAGTGATAGCGTCCCAGTAGTTATGATCTTTTTGTAAGGAATTTGTATTGAAAAATCTGTCTTTTCGTTAACCAGCTGTCGCCCCGATACAAATGACAACCTTCAAAAGTTAAGGACTAATGAGGGCTTATCTTTTAACGTGCAATTCTTAGCACGAGCTGATCGATACGCAGTGGAAGTCGATCGTCCATTCGTATGGCTCGAACGGGCTCGAACTACCGTCCCATATAGGGTTAGTTTGAATGAATCGACGAAAATGAATCTTTTTATGTTCTACTTATTTGTTTATTACTTCTGAAATTTTATCGCATCTAAGTTTTTGGATGCCATAATCACAATTTTCTGTGAAGATAGTCAAAAAATTGTTGAAATGGGACTTGTTGCTTAGACTATAAAAAAAGTTCAACACGTAATGCCGGGTCTAACTAATATTTCGTATGTAACGATGGGAATTATTTGCCTTTCCGAATAATAATTTATTTCGACAGTTTGTAATTTTGTTTGTCTGTAGTGGCGCTTAGAGGTTTAGTCTGCTGATATATATACAGTTTATTTTCAGATTTGGATCGAGTGATGATGGGTAACTAGCATAGGCGTACTCTTGATTTCGAAAAAACTGTATTGGTTGAAATATTGGTATAAACGAATGCAATTTTTATAAATTATTCATTTTTTTTTAGAATCCAGTCATTGGTATAAATAATGACTTTTATGAAAAAGATCGTTTCTCTTGCTCCATTGCATTTTGTATTTGTTCATTTAGTAAACAATTTGTTATGGAGAAATTATTTTCTGCGCAATATTTATTTTTAATTGTGGAAAAAATAAACAGCAATGTATTTCTTTGCAGAGAACAAATTTCTTGAATTTTTATGGAAAAAATATAAAAATATTCATTCTTCAAGGAACATTTCAATTCTAATTCTCATAAAATACAAGCAATGTGTTCTTAATAATTTCATAGGATCAAGTAGTTACAAATAAAATGAAAATGTCACATAAATAAACAGGAAAGTGGAATACAATTGGATAAAAACAGCCAACACTTAAATGACAATATAGGCCCATGGTTTAGGTAAAAACTTATAGAAAATTATTCTTTTTTGTGAACATTATAAAAGAAGTTTCATCAACTCATTAAATGAACATGTAATAAATTAATTACCAGTTTCCACATTCGAAAACGGACTCAACAGAGGAAAATAGTTCAATTATATTTGGTTATTCAGTAAATATTCAGAATTCTCAAATCTGTTCTTTTCCAAGTATTCCAAGTAGAGTTAAAATTTTTTTTCCAAATGTAATACGTCGTAGTCGTCGTTGAACTAGTGCTCCTCCACCAAAATATGGTTCGCAAATGTGGAATTGGTATTCACAATCAAGAAAGTAGTCCTATGTTCTTTTAGTCTTCGAAAGAAGAATCTCTTCGTTAGGCCCATATAAAGTTTTGAGCGAGAACCACAAGTCAACTTATATACTTCTGATATATCCAATACTGAAGTTTTGTCTTCATTGTTTTCAATGTATTTGTTTAAATTATTATTATTTGTTCTGTGAGCCACATTCGAACCTTTCTTTTTCAAAAAACGAATGATTTTATTGTTGAGTTCACAAAAGTATGTCCTATGACACTTATTATAGTTTCTGTAAGTGGGTTAGTTCAGGTTAGGTCAAAATTGCGTGGACCTATTCGACCTTACATCGTAACCCGCAAGGGTTTATTGTGTAAGGTCAAACCTATTCAAACTCTACCAAATAAACTCAGGTCAGATGGTTCTACCAAAGTTCTACCAGAGTGTGGTTCTACCAAACTCTGTAAATGTGATTCGGTCCTCAGCGGGGCAACAAAGTATGTGCTCTGCTGTTTCATTTTCCAAACAGAGGCGACACACAGTGCATTCTACATGTGTCGAGAACACCGTTACCGTCGTTCGATGGAAGTCCAAGAAAAAATCTAGCACGTTCGATTGCCAAATATAAGCGTTATCCGCTCGCCTATCAGGCAGTCTAGTCATCGTCCATAGATAATTAGAATATCTATGGACGATGATCTAGTCTAGTGCGAGTACAGTGCGGTACGCGGAACTATCTAAAAAGGCGATAGACATTCAAATAGTTTTAGTTGAAGTGTTTTGTTATACCGAAAGTGAAATAAAGTTGAGTTTGATTATTGTTCACTCAATTATTATTGAAACTACGGGTAAAAACGTAAAAATATCATGTGATATTATGATAATATCGACCAGATCTTTTTCTCAAGAGAATTAATCTAGTTAAAGTTGAGATGATTCTGCAACGTAACATAGCTGACGGACTACAAATAGCCATGATGCTCCCTGAGTGGCTCGAAGAATTATCAACATTGCCTACAACACGAGGATAATGACGAGAGTAGTTGATGCCATTGACACTAAAAAAATGAATTCACAAAGATTCCAGCAGAGCACTAGATGGTACTAAACCAACTCTATGATTACTTTAGGAGTTGAAGCGTTGCCAAATTGAAGTCAACTCACAGTTACCACACTGCTGAATGAGTTGGAAACTTGAATAAAAAATTTGAGAAGGTGCTGATGGACTTATCAATACATATTTTTTAATTTTCTTCTGGAGCAGTTCCCTATTTATATTTATTTTATAGTTTCATAATCTTCAATTTAATTTCTCCTTGTTTTTCGTATTGTTGTACAATATCCTCTGAAAAAAATAACGCTAGCCGCCGCTGGTCTTCGTCGATCGACTGTGACTTGGCCAAGGTCACGCTCAACTCTACTTGTGCTTCTCGATGGTTCTAGGTGTTGCGTCGCGTCGAGATTATTCCTACTGGCTTCCGAAGATTTCCATTGTGATATATAAGTATTACCAACAGGCAGAGGAAGCTAGTCTAGTTGAAAGTACGGCACGAAATGAGCTAATAAGGTGATAGACATTTGAGTATTAGGTTGGAATTCAGTTGAAGTGACTGTATTGTATTGGCAGTGTAGTAGTGAAATGAAGTCAAGTTTGATTGTACAATGTGGTCAATTATTGTCGAACCCACGGGGAAACATAATAGTATCTATTTTTTATTTTTGATAGCTTTCATTTTCAATGCTTCTGAAAACAACTAGGCCTAACATTTAAGTTTGGATTTTTTAATATTGCAACTGTTCCACTGAAGAACATTCTTCAATCACAATTAATGTATGTGGATTATAGATTTCATTTGGATGTATTTTGAATTAGGCTTCGAAATAAAGATTATATACAAGCAGAAAAAGGGCAAGTTTTTGAATCAATCGGAAAATTTCTGGTAGATTGCTTCAACCGATAGAAATGAATCTATGGATCGATCGGTACACTCACCATTAAAATAAAAAACTCACCCTACTATACTTCATTGAAATTTGATCTTGATTTTCGAATATTTGAACTATTGAAATGTCTGTGTTTTGCACTGTGTTGAATCCCTTTCCATTATTATAATTACGTTAACTTGTTTTTAGATATTATAACATTCCACATATCCACATTCTGTGGATGCACAGAATGTGCATCCACAACTCATTCATAGGAAAAAGTACTTCAGACTATACCTTCTTTTCTTTATCATTCCATAATAAAAGATCTGGCATCCCACTCGAATACTGCCCAATATTTTTCACCAGGCGTTCATATATCTTCGATAGGACTTTCCTCCCGATGCAATTTACCAGATCTTCCAACATTTTCCCATCTGTTATGTAGTACCCTGGTTCACAAAATCCACTTTCATGCGAATGCATATCGAAACTATGTTTGACAAACTCGATTGTTTTTGAGTCTGACCAATCCGAGCCTATGTCTCGCAGACGTTTGTCAATCGCCTCCTTCCTATTGGTATAAAAATATGGCGTTGTCATATCTAATGGAACCTGTTGGTATTTGGATATGAAAGTGCCTGGCACCAAAATTTCAGGATTGTATATCAGATCCCAGAAAAAAAGAGTGAATGTTGCTTTGATCAGAGAACCTTCACAGTGCATGCCACTCGTATACCCGCATCTTTCAATGTAATAATCCCTTGCCACATTTTCAACAGACAAATAATTTTTGACACCATCTGAATCATAGACAACATATCTTCGTTTCTTACCACATTCATCACTGAAAGGTGATAGAAAAGAAAGGTTATTAAAAATAATGGTTGACGAGGAAGTTGGGATATTTTCAAATATACAGATATTATAAAATGAATACTAAATCAATTCAACTTTCTTCTGTGCTCATGACAATTTTATACTAAAATTTTAAAGTATCAATATCAGGATTCTATGGTTACAGTATTCTGCTCCTCAAAAAGTGAAGAAAAATAAAAACGAAATATTTTGTCACATGGACGTGTCAATGCACAAATTATAATTAACAATTTTTGATAATTTCCAGATTGAATTCATTAGACATGACTAGTACTACAACTTAGTGTATGGGGAATGTTCCTCAATTTGGGTTATTGCAGCAAATGCAAGTTTGAACAAAATAAAGTTGAGTTCAATTCATGAGTTTTTCAAATTCACTTCGAAAAGTATTCAAATTGATGTTTCAAATGTTGG
>WOGR01006698.1:0-12905 GCA_015342045.1 Leptinotarsa lineolata
ATAGTCAGTGGGCATACTTGAAGACTGGCTATAGATCAAATCATATAAAAAAACAATTTGTTCAGGCCAGTCTCAAACTCCTTACACTGCAGGATAATGGACTGAATCCTATCAGAAACGAACTACTCCCCTGGCTAATACTACGAAGGGCGTTGGACTATATCCGACATATACTGCAAGGAATCGGAATTTCAGTTATGAAAAATCATCGACTCAATGTTGATGATAGTCACTACCTTGCACTGATGAGAGGCCGAATAACCCGAAACCGGTCTGCAAGTGTGCCCGTTGTGAATTGAAAATCGATTCCGGTAGTTGTATCGCCAACAGCATATGCAGGAAATATTCCAGTGAAGATTCCTGCAGTGACACCTGTCGTATACAATCCAACACCCTTCGTGGTATTATCCAGGGGAGTAGTTGTTTTCTGATAGGTATCAGTCCATTAACCTACAGTGTAGGGAGTTTGAGACTGGCCTGAACAAATTGTTCTTTCATGTGATTTGTTATAAATGAAGTGTTATACAAGTGTATGTTAGTAATATTTTATATTCAATTTCGATATAGTGAAAAATAATACTTGATATAGACTAAATGAAAACAAATAAGATAGACAGATATTTGATTTTCGAAAGCTACATTTTTATCAGTGATTTTCAGATTAAATATATACTTTTTGTTGAGAGTGAGCGAGGGCTATTCGATTTTCAATAGTCTCACCACCCATCAGTAATCTAAAATGTAGAATATCACCTAATATAACTAACAACGCAATTGAAATTGAAAACTGTTCATTCGAATCATTCGAAAGTTATAGATATTTTTACAATAAATTTCATTCAAGACGCATTTTACTACACGATAGCTTCCATCGGTTTTGGCTTTCTACATCTTCATCTTTGTACAAACAATGTAGAAATCTTATAAAGTAAGGAAAAAAGCAATCAATTTCAAAAATCAACTCTACAAAGATGTGTAGATTATGCAAAGGAGTAAGTTTCAGTAATTTTTTTTGTATAATTCAATGTTTATATGAAAGTAGTTGTTTCAGGAGGGCATTTTCTTCAAGTTTGTGTCTGGAAGTTACTTTTTTTATGGAAAAAATACAACCACTACAGGATAAACCTTAACGCACTCTAAAAGCGGTGCCTATGTGAAAGTAGTGATTCATATTGCTCTACTTTGCCAAACTTTCACTTCTAATGGAAAGCTTCTTCAGAACCTATAATTCATTAAGTTGTGGATATTTTTGCCTTTGAAATATATTACAAATTATACTTACAGTAAAAATAAGTCAAAAACACTGAATTGAACATATAAGTTGATGGAAAAAAGTAAAACATGTGTAGGATTTTTTTGTTTGACACCTGTCATACTTTCACATGAATGTCATTTTTCAATGGGCATGATATTTTGATAATCTTCAACTTTAAAGAGAAAGTTATTGATTGACACGATTTTCATCATTATGTTTTTGGTGTAGTTCCAGTAAGTTAGGTACTATATATACTGCTAAGATTGTCAATGTCAGTTTTTTATTCATACGATCAGAAGACTTACTAATTTCAACCTTTTCAATGAAAAGGCGCTTGGAAATATATTTTTCTGTACGTAAAACTTTGATATTGTATTAATTTGGTTCATGTCATATTTCTATTGAGTGTTGTGCTAATGGACATGATTTCTTATTGAGTTTTATATCACTTTTATGTGATGTTATTCTATTATTGAGAATTCTAGACGTTGATCCAATATAATCTAATTTACAATTGTTACAAGGAATGTTATAAATCACATTCTACTTTTCTGTAGTATCTGTTTCATCTTTCACTTCAGTATTTAAATTCTTTATAGTTTTAATATTTTTTGACATATTTTGATATTTTGTTCATTATGAAAAAGTTTTCTGATATTTGAAGATATATTTACAAGATTGAGTATAGATTTATAAGAAAAACTGATAGGTGAATTATCACTACCTGAATTTTCTGTTGGTTATATCAAAATTTGTATCACTACAGTATTGAAAATTATTTTATTGAGAAGTTTTCTGAGATAAGAATTTTCAGTCAATATGTCTCTAAGAAGGCAGAGATATTTTTGCTTGAGGGAAGGGTATACTAATTTTTCTGTTCTTTTTTCCAAACACAGTATTAGATAGATTTCAACTGATTTTTATGAAAAGAATTGTAATTGATATATCTTCCTGAATTAGTAGGTTTGATATACCAATCAGTGATTAAGGAATTATAAGTTTTACGGATATCCTTGTATCAAGGAAATAAAGGGTGTGAATATTTTCTATTTCGATAGTATTGTAATTTTTGATCATATCTTTTGACACCATCAAGATTTTAATGAGATTCGTCATGAGATATTGCACAAATGACATCGTTTACGTATTTCTTTAAAAAAGGAATTTCAAAACTAAGTTTACGAAGTATGTTTTCAAAAAGATCATCCATTACACAATGAGCTAGAATAGGATAAATAGTAGCCAACAATGGTGTACCAAGAATAAATAATAATGATAATAATGACTTTATTCACAGTAAAATATATAAAGTAATACAAATACATGATGTGAACAAAGTGATTTAGGATAAGTGCACTTATTTTACATATAATTGACAGATGAATAAATAAAAAAGAAAGAAAAAAATATATATACATATTCAATTTTTTCAATTACATTCAATAGAGAAGTACCTCACTGTTTGATGTAACAAATATTTGCATAACAAAATATTACAGATATGATGATAACACAGAATTGCAAACAAATGCCGTTGACACTCAATAAGTGAAACACTTGTTTTGAGTAACAAATCAAATTGAAAGTCAAAAATTCAAAAATCTTTGGTCATTACACTAAAATATAACACAATATAATAAAATTCTTCCAATTTAAAAAAATGAATAAATATTGGACATTTCACAGTTAAAATCACAAAAGTCCTAAATATCCCTATTTTCAATGAAATAAGCAATTTTTTGCCTTGTTTGGACAAAAATTAAACGTTTCAAGGTATTTTTGAATAAGTGAATCACATTTATACTACAAATTAACTCCAGAACGAATAATTTCGGCGCCAAATTATTATAAGAGTGCTGAAAAATCGACTTATCCGTCCGTGGAGCAATATGGTTGTTTTTTTTCGGGTGTCGTAGAAATGAGTTATTTCACGGAAGCATCTGTTTTTATGATATGTAGTTATAGTGCTGTAATAGAAGAGTTGTCTAATATCGAAAATATGAGCCTCAGAGAATAAAGCTTGGGTAGAGAAGCGCGAAGGCTTAAATAAAACCAATTTCAAGAATCTATTTTGCAACACTTCCAGCGGACGAATATGGGTATGGAAGGCCCCTCCGTAACAGGCAATTCCATAGCGTAAGTGACTCTCAACCAGGGTATGATAGAGAGTTTTGAGTTGAGTTGTTTTCGAAATATTTTTGAGAAATTTCAATTTATAAAGGATGAAGCGCAGCTTATTGCATAAATAATCTATTTGAGAATCCCATCTGAGGTGTGAGTCTATAACCTAAGTGTCGTTATAGACTCACCTAAGCGCAGCTTATTGCATAAATAATCTATAGCAGAATCCCATCTGAGGTGTGAGTCTATAACGACACCTAAGTATTTTATTTTAGTTTCAAGTTTGATTGTATGTTGGCCCACATCCAAGTACGAGAATGATGGTCTTATTGAACTGTTGCAAGTAAATGGGAAATAATGGGGTCTATCCACAGGTTGATTGTCAATAGCCTGTATTGTAGCTAGTTTTCTATTGATTCAATATCTTTCTCTACCACATTTTTTAGTTTCGACCAGTTATTGGCGGGAAAGGTTGATGCAGTCAATCTGCTGGAAAATAATTTCATGAAAATCAGGAGATAAATAGATAAGTACTATTCTGATCACTCCCACATTGAATTCAATCCAAGAGCCACCAGTAGACAACTGTTTCAGCCTGTTGAGAATCTTCAATACTAGGTAAGCGGTCCTCGATTGAAGAAAATGTGAATAACCAGAAAAAGTACTTGATGAAAATAGTTGCGTAAACAAAAGCGAGACATTAGTGGAACCACCTGTTAGTGTGACATCTAAGTCAACTTGCATTTATATGTATAGATTTTTTAATGAAAATTTACTTTCAACAACTGCACTATTTGATTTATCTTATAAAATATATTACCCAAAGTTGTCTGTGAAACATGGTAAATAGTGAAAAACATTTAATGGAAATTCCCCAATTAATTGTTCTTTAATATGTTGGAAAATGCATAAGGTAAAATAACTAACTTTTCTGTACGAGTATTTCCATCAATTCAATCATGAAACAATCAATTCCGTTAAAAAATTCATTTCAGTTTTCCGGGCAAACATACCGGATGCGATGACACTGTCAGGTGCGGTTAGTAATGCCTGCCATTATAGACGTGTCAGAAGAGCGTGATGGATATGGTCGATGACTCAAAACCGCGTTGCAGCTATGCTCGTGTTTCTGTTACGACTATTAAAATCCTCGGTTTTATGCTAATAATTTTATATGACCATCAGCAATGCACTGTGTTAGCTTTTTGTCAGTGATAAAACTGATCATTATGAGTTTATTGTTTTAGACACTTACTCAATTCATTGTTTCTGTTCGTGTGGTATTAATATTTTATGGACAGGTATTATGGAATGCCTTAATAGATTATATACCTCGTCGATGTTGAAGTTTTAATGGAATTAATAAATATAACGATGATGAATGACAGACGAGGCTAACTTTACTCGTTTTTGATGCAATGTCCACGAACTTTGCTAGTAAAAGCATGGCTCCAGAACAAAGAAAAATAGTGTTGAATTTTCAAATATCAGTAATAGAAATGAGCTATTCCACTATAGAAATAAATATTTATCAACTCTAGCATACATTTTTCATGATACAAGTAAAATCTGAATTTTATCTATATCAGGTGCTATGATTCTTTAGGAGCTGCCATTTGAATGGAAGAATCAATAATAGGTATACACAGAAAACAATACAAAACTCGGTAGCAGGTGATTAATAATGCAATCAGTGAAACCCAATTGAAAGTAAGATTATCCTCTAAGAAGTGTAAAATATTTACACTAGACATATTGTGAAGAGACATGACCCAATAACAAAAAAACTGCTATGTCTATCGTAACTTCGACATGTAATGACATACTAAAAGGAAAAAAATCAACATGAAATTGACAGATTGGTGAAAATCAAAAGGGATGAAAATGCCCAACTGTAATCAGCCATAAAATTTGAAAAACTGGGAAATTACGATTCATTTTTCTATCCATAAACTCACCGTCCTTTCAACTTATTGATAAACAAAAAAACTATGTGTCCACTGAAAGAAAAAGCAGAGACTGACTTCCGATCAGTAAAATAATGGTTCGAATATAAATTGCTCACAATCAACAAAAAGGAAACAAACTACAAAGGTCTGCGATGAAAAAATTGTAGGATATTCAACTAGTGATTTTGAAAGTATTTTGTGTGCAGATTACGGAAAATAGTAAAAAACTTCTATCATCTATAGATAAGTCACAAATTTCACCTGAAATTTTCTTATTAAATGGGTTTTTAGGTTCGGTATGGGTTCGATGTTTCTGTATTATATAGCATCAATAAGCGGTAAATTGAGTCTGAATCATGAAGCTTTTATGATGAACAAGTTACTACACAATGTGAGTGTATATCCAAGATAAAATACGGTTTTAATCTATTTATTTGTTCAGTGCAAGGTTTCAATTCAAAAAACAGAAAGGATATTTCATACCCTACCAACATACGTTCAGCTATTCGTCCTGTTTCCCATGGACCTAACTTGCCTATTCCTTCTCCTCCGGATACCTTGGACATCATTTTAGACGATTTGGATGCAAAAACACATAGTAGAAGTAGCGACAGTGATGACAGACTTGAATGATTTAGTACGAGATCTGGGCCTCCCAAAAGACATAGCAGAAGTTTTGGGGTTTAGTCTTGAAGAAAGATATATGTTAGCCTCCGGTGTTTCATTTTCATGGTACCGATTTAAAGAAAGGGAATGTGTCCCTTTTTTTACACAAGAGGGTGACCTAGTTTTCTGTAAAAATATACCCGGTGTCATGGAAATGTTCAACACAACTGGAGAAATGGAGATTTTTCATCGATTCATTAAAAAGGAGTTCGAAAGTTGTACTTCTTCACAATGGGAACCGATATGCTTCTGTGCTTGTTGGACACTCAGTCCATTTGAAAGAATGCTACGAAAATCTTGAATTTTTTCTAAATAAGCTCAGCTACTCTAATCATAAGTAGACCATTTGTGGAGACTTCAAAGTTATTTCAATGTTACTAGGTCAACAAAGTGGTTACACTAAGTTTTCATGTGTCCTATGTGAATGAGATAGCCGTGACAGGAAACAACACTGTGTCAAGAAGGTGTGGCCAATAAGAAAAAGTCTTATTCCTGAAGTTAAAAATGTTGAAAAACAAAGTTTAGTAGATCCTACAAAAATCTTACTTCCACCACTCCATATCAAATTGGGGCTAATGAAATTGTGAAAGCATTAGACAATGAAGGAGATTGTTTCAAATATCTTTCTGAAAAGTTTCCTGGTTTATCCAATGCTAAACTAAAAGAAGGAGTTTTCGTTGGGCCTGACATAAGAAAACTTTCAAAAAATGAAAGCTTCGTCACTAAAATGGAAATGAAAGGAAAAAATGCCTGGAATTCATTTGAACTTGTTATAGCAGGCTTTCTTAGAAACGAAAAAGACCCAAACTACAAAACTTTGGTTGCTGAATTGATACAAAACTACAAAATGTTGAGTTGCAACATGAGTGTCAAAGTCCATTTCCTTCACTCACATCTGGACTACTTTCCCGAAAGTCTAGGGGCTGTAAGTCGAAAAAGTACCTGAAGAAGCTTTGACGGAAAAAGAAAACGTTTTTACAAAGACTGAAAATCACTTTGCAAACACCTGTGTATCACTATTATGCTTAGTTTAGCTATGTAGCATTGTTTTTTTGCTTTTACTGCATGTTGAAATAATTGAAATAAATCCACAATTCCTCGTTTTTTTTTGTACTTTTTCAATTATTTCATCCATTTTTTGTAGGCAAACCTTACGTGATAGATGAAAATAAATGTCATTTTTTTTAATCAGTGCAAAAACTACATAAAGATCAGCTAATGAAATCAAAATAATTTTTAAAAATTTTTTGTTGCAGACATCTGCTATTTGACATTCAGCTGTAATATTCGTGGTCTACCAAATTTTGACAAACTGAATATTAAAACGAATAGTGAACAGTTCTCTATAGAACCTGTGAAAGAAATGAAATAATATTGGTATAATCATCGATTCCCATTCAAAATAGGACTCTCATATACATTTTGTTATTAAAAAATTGAAATGTATATTGTATAAGTTCAAGAAACTCAAGGATAATCTTCCTTTCGATCAAATGAAGACATTATATCACGCACTGGTTGAAAGTCATGTGCGGTATGGAATTCTAGTTGTGGGGCTTCAATAACACATATGAACTTATTGGAAGTAATACATAGACGATTCATAGGACTGATTTATTCAGAAATAATAGATATTTTTCTAATTTAATATATTTTTGAGTCCAAAATCTTCGACCTCAGATAACTATACTTCTTCCTCAAGTGCATAAAATATCAAAGAACAAAACATAACGATCAACTCCCAACACACAGCTACAATACCCGAAAGAAAAATTATTTTGTGTCACCCCTGATGGTTAAGGCCATAACACAGAGAGTGTTCAGCTACCTAGCACCAAAATTATACAATACAATTCCTGATGAGTTGAAATGTACAATGATAGTATGATAACTATTTTCCTATAATATAAATTGAAATTTAACCCTGAGTGTAGTATATTATTGTTCTAAAATTGTTCGTTCCGTTAACCAGCTGACGAACGTCAACCCTCAGAAGTCGAAACTTGTGCGAGCAATGGATTAACGAGGCCTTACATTTTAACGTGCGATTACCCAACACGGCCTCTAAAATCAAAAATAAAGTAATATTTGGCTCGGATAATATACCTCGTTGTCTTCAACGCCATACTGAAAAAAGAGGTTTATCCAGAGGAGTGGAAAGTATCACGGATTTGTCCGGTACACAAATCAGGAAAGAAATCAGAAACTATCGACCGATCTACTCTGGGTCAGTTTGCTCTTTCGTTTATAACAGTGAAATATTGGGTAGCAGAGTCTTCTTGGACCACCCTCGTAAAACTTTGTGGGTCAGGAATTGTTTTTTAAGAGTTTCAATCAATTTTACCGGCAATGATAGATTTTGGAACAAAATTAGGGCGAAAAAAACGCACCTTGTAACAGTTTTTAGACATCATAACCTCAACTGAAAAAAAAAAAATTTGAAATGCTACATACCTCTTTTCCAGAATGCGAGTACACTGCCACTGTTCCGCTGGATACGAAGTACATCGAATCTGAGAATAATCCTGACTGGATGATGGTGTCCTTTGGCAGAAAAATTTCAGAGATCAGTCTCGAAACCAGTCGGCTTATCTGATCAGGAGGCAGATCAGCAAATAGGCTTACGTTGGCAATCAGTGATTTGCAAACGTGTATGTTAACTTCCCGTTTCAGGTTTGCTGTTAACAGGGGAATTTGTTGAGGAAACTGATATTTCTAATATTCTTTTCCATATAAAAAAAAACACACCGCTTACACGTGTTTCGCTATACAAATACACTTCCATTATTAAAATTTTTGTGATATCAACATGGAAATGTCTACTGCCAGAGATATTTCAAATATAACGTCTTTATTGCGTTTTGTGTATAATTAATTATCCCTTCCAATGCATTTCTTGCACTTGTTTCTTGGATTCAGTTGTCGAAAGTGACTGTGATTATACTTTGAATCACGAATGAATCAGAAATTGTTTATACGCTCCGTGAATTTTACGATTTGGCAATGTTGATTATTTGTATTGCTCCTATTGGTCAATCGAACAAGAAACGGGACAAGGGCCATGACGTCACGGGCCTAGAAAATCCGATTTTTACTAATCAATTACGGGAAAACAACGGTATTTAGAGAGCTGAAACAAAGTGCACTGTTTTTCAATTTGAAATTTCTATCAAATGAACTGTAAACCAAAAATCATGAAAGAAGCCCATAGTATGGAACTAGATGGTAATTTGGATAACACATTATCCACTTTGATTGCTTGTTTTTTTTTCAAATAATTATCCACTGTGATGCAGAGCGAAAAAGTAAAAAAATCAACTATATGTTATCAAGTTTGAACTTGATAATATACACGTTTGAAATGTTGATGAGCAGCTGCACTTGTTGGTGGAATATTTGAAAGCTGTACAGGTTTATTAAGTTTTGTAGACTTGACGTAGATGATCGAGACTTTTCACAGATTTCGGAGCATTATAGACTGCCAATAAAGTTTGAGTTCCACTCTCTAATAATGTCTGGGCCGAACAATTTTCTTCCTCAAATGCTGCAGCTAGTTCATCCAAATTTGTCGGTTTCTCAAAAACTTTTAAAAATGATTTTTTCCCTTTTTAAAAAGCGCAGAAGTTGTGTCACAGCCACTTAATGCGTGCAGAAATAAAATATGTGTTTTGGAATGAGGATACTTACCAAAACTTTTAGTCGAGTATATCTCCGTTTTTACATTTCCTTTCCCAACTTTTTTAAAGAAAATTTCTTGTTCGTAAGACAGTGTCCGCCTAATTAAAATGACAAGTAAATCAATATCTTGTCCTATTATAACTGCAGTTTCTTCAGACTTTGATTCTTCAATTGCAGTTTCAACAATAAGAACATCCGCATTATCTCTATCTTGTTTAGTAGTAATATTTGCAGCTTGTAATTTTTCAGTTAACATATCACTGAGCATATCTTTATTTCGATTTGATAAGAATTTTTCTTAAGTAACTGATTTAATGTATGATGAAACTGATAAATATTTATAATCATTGACTTATCGAGTTCATCAACTATATATGGCGCGTTTCCGACCGGAGGCACCGGTTGACCTGAAACGATCCTCTGACCGCGCGCTCTCCGCCCTCTATCTCGAAAACGGTTCGCCGTATAAAATTTTTTTTCAACAAAATTTGTAGAGAATTTTGTGTTCTATAATATTGATAATAAATAGAAATAGCAAAAAACCCATAGAAAATGAGATATTTTCAAAAAAAGCGCAGTCATTAAAATCATAATTAATAGGGTCATAAATCAGACAGACAAAGGAAGCCGCAAGGCAGTAATGATCACCCCACCTGCGAGTCGGCGGAACTTGAATTAGAGTACACGTGCAAATGTTTAGTATAAATACGTGAGGCCGCGGATTAGAGAGGAGTAGTCCAGTGTTGAACTCCGTGTAGTATGCATCGATTAGTGAATATGTGAAAAGATGAAGTTCTGTTTAGTTCCGGTCACCGAAGACGTAGCTCAGGAATAGTTACAATGTGTCACAAAAAATGCATTTCATTTTCGTTCATTAATAATTCATCAATGGAAACATAGGTGAAAAATATTACAAGATTGTAGGAAAGAAAATAGTATAAAGTCAATCTAGTTTCAAATCTCCGTATAGAACACATTCCAGACTAACTTCACACAAGTGAAGTTAGTCCGGAATAAAGCCCTGTTGAATATACCTGTGTGAATCAGAAAATAAATCTGTTCAGTGCCATCGTTAATTACCAAGGCGGCTCGAAGTATTGAGATAAATGAATGAATCATGCATTTTTGCCGTTTCTTTGAAAGTAAAACTCGTAGAAAACTACCTATTGGCTTTGACTTTAAGTGAGTGATTATTAGATGTCATCCGGACACAACTTGACTCTGAATCACTACTGGAGGATCTGATTTTGAAAACTATACGAGAATGGATTGACAAAGGAGTGAGGCCGAAATGGCAAGAGATTTCCAAGTACGACCACCAGGAAAAGGGTCATGATGTTCCCACTTGAAATGTTGTTCGGGGCGAACAACCTCAGGGTAGGGGGTAGTGTTGTAAATTATCCCCTAAAAAAAAAGGCCGCCGCAACTCAACGTGCGCTCGCGGCCGTTCTAGACGTGGCGTTGCTTCGAGAAAAATGCTACCGGATTCGATGGAATTCAGGCGAAATTTCTATCGCCTTCGAAATATATTGTTTGCCGTTTATAAGCGCGACCCACACCGAGATCGGGGATGGTCAAGTAACGCGGACAGTGCAGTGCAGAGCGATACAATAAGGCGATAGACATTTGAATAATAGTTGAAGTTTAATTTTGAGTGTTTTGTTGTATAACTAGTGAAATAAATTTAAGTTTGATTATTGTACTGTCTAGTCAATTATTTTTGAACCCACAGGAGAAACGTAAAGATATCTTCAAAACTATATTTTAGGTATTTGAGTGCCTGTTCCAGCGTTTAATTTAATACGTTATTTGGATTTCAATAATAGAATTCAATAACTATATGTCAGCTATTACATGTACGGTTTCATCTATATTTTAATCAAATGAACATATAGAATTCATGTTTGCCTTGTGAATCAGTGGGTTGATCGAAAACATCCAGGTATTTATGAAAAGGCCTCACTTGTTTGGAAATAGCCGGTCGTTTCCAGACAAGCTTTTGTTTTTGTCCTCGTCTCGACGTTTCGATTCACCCATCCATCATATACTCTGGTACATGCTCCCTTACTGTTGAGAGGGTATGAGAAGCGGACCGGTGGCGTGTATACGGGTGTGACAGGTATGTGTATAATTTCCACCTAATACATTGTACCTCGTTCTCATTTTCGAAGTACCAATTCCCGACGACAATTTCATTATCTGACTGCATTTTTTTGTTTTTTTAAGATAAGTTGTGTGTTCATTGTAAAATATTTTATTTCTGTTATATTAATATGCCTTGTAGTTAGTTACAGTCCCTAATTATAAGCATTTATTGTTTCTTGGGACAATAAACTGAATTGAATTGAAATATCACCGCAAACTAAATACAATAAATAACAATTTACAACACAACATACATGAAATACATAATTTCAGCTATTCTCAACCAACACATAGATTGTACAAAGAGTGTAAACTTTCATAAGATAACTGTCAATGCTGTTTTCCGGGTTTGTTGGCCGTTTGCCCGACCTAGTGGCCTGGTTTTCCACACAGTATATACTACTTCGTTCAATGTCTGGGTCTTGGTTTTTTTCTATAGGTAGTGGGCGTGACTAAGTTCCTATTGGTTGAGTTGAATGGCCTGATTCGTCTGCAAGTTAGTGCAGGTAGCATTCTTTGAGTGCTTCTTCGGTTATATGTGATTTATTGTGTGTTTAGAGAGTCGGATACTTGCACTTTTTTTCGTGGTTCCAATGCATACCGACCCGCAGCTACAAACGACCCGGTGTTGCTAAGGTCTTTTTGGGGCTCCAAGTAGACCTTAGTCCATATCTGATAGTGTTCATTGACCTGAATATTGATTTCACATTGTGTTTCTCCAGAATTATCCCATTTCGGTTGCTAACATTTTGAACGTAGAGGAGGAAAGCTCTCAAATGAATAGGCCTATCTGGAGTCACTTTGATATTCTCTTTTGAATCGTATCGCCAGCTCAAATTCGACTTTGTTATACCATTTGCTTTGATCTTATTTTTTAGATAATTGAGTTTCTCAGTGATACTTTCAGGTTCAAAGATGCATTGGTTCCTCTAAACTAATGTTTTGATTACTCAGCATTACAGACGTGAAAATGGGACAAAGGGTCATAGAGAGTACAGCAAACAAACGCACACAGATATATATCTGGATCAAAACTTCAACCACCAGTCATGACGAAAGGAAGTGGTTATTAAAATACTTCTTGAGAGGGC
>WOGR01006699.1:0-12904 GCA_015342045.1 Leptinotarsa lineolata
CTAAGAAATTAATCTGTTTTTCTATCTCTGTTTCGAGTGTGAACTGTATGTTCCTATTGAGATTATTCATGAATGTCATAAATTGGTTCAGCTGTCGGGTAGTACCTCTGAAACAAGCGAGAATATCGTCTACATATTTGAATTCTGTTTATAAAATTTGTTGTTCAATTGTAAAAAACTCTGATTTAGGCACACATCGAAAGCTGTCGAAATTTCAAAAGAAGTGATATGATCCACTTTGGCTTGATCTAATATATCTAAAATGGGGGACTTACATTCGTTGTACGGTATGTTGGAGAACATACTTTTAATATCGAATGAAACTAGTATGAGTTATGTGGCGTGGTTTGGTTACTTATGTTTTCTACTAAAGACAGGGAATTTTGAATGCTGTGTGGTGGGACAAAATTGGTAATATTTTTGAACAACATGTTAAGATGTATTCCTGACGAAGGGATAAATGGTATTCTTTGGACTTATTTGTCATTATAAAAAAATAATATATCAATATACACATTCCATGTATCAAACCAATTTCTTCAAACCGTTTGTTTCTTTTAAGAAAAAAAATGAAACTTGATAATTATAATAATCTCCTTAACAGTTTTGATTGATGGCGAGACAGGGGATCCTATTCTGAATGGAAATTACATGGCAAACACAGATCGTTTAGAAGTGAAATTTGGAAATATCAACCTCAATTATAGCGGAGCCAGTTCAACAATTGAATGGATAATTAGCCCGAAAAATAGGAAACTTCCGAAGGATTTGGTTTTGAGTGTTCTGTCAGTAGGAAAATTATCCCCGCCTGACATTCGTTACAGATATGTTATAGATATCAAGGAAGCACCAAGGTAAATTCTTTTCAACATTTGAGGTCACTATAACAACGTTTTCTAAAAAATAGATAGTCAAGCTTTCCAAAACTATAGAGTTGGGGAATATTTGAAAATGACAGTATACTATTTCATACTGAATTAGGATCATAGATTCCTTTATCAAAAAGAATTCAATGCCGTTTTGATTTTGAAAGAATTAGATTGATGTTGTTTTGAATTTTGGAGTTCAAAATTTATTAACCATACGTTATTTTAGTGACCTTTCCTAAATCAAATGTTGGTGTAATCCAACAAATAATTAATTCAACAATGTTTATACTCAGGTATCCAAGATATTATTTGAGTAACTACCGGGGATATGTAAGAAGGTATTTTTTCAACATAATTTTGTAATGCTTTGTTTGTATTTATGTCTACTTTTCAATGGTGATTGGCTCTTCGTGGAACATGAAAAACGTATTTATAACAAATTGTGCAAATTCGCTTTCTCTCGCCTATTCTAAATTTTCGTGGTATTTGGTATGAAACTTCTTTCATGTAATTGTTTCATATGTAACTCGCAGTAAGGTAGGTGATATATCAATGTTAAACATTTTAACAAAAAATATCTAACTGTAAAAGTCAGCTAAAAAATAAATTATGTATGCTTTAATCTCGCCCTCATAATAAAATGTGAAAATAGCCAATGTATTATTTGTAGCTGTTGCAGTCTTTAACAAATATGTCATTTTAGTGTTCAAATTTTCATCGTAGCCTCAATAGGAGCATTTTGGCAGTAACATCCAGAAATTTTATTCACATTGTATATGACATGGAAAACTCGAAGTAGGATTATACACCCCATATTAAGAATTATAACAGTTTTCAAAAGTAATCATTTCAATATGAATTCATTGCTTTTGTGAAAGTTCATTTCATTCACTATTTTATAGTTTGTAATTTGCCCTACCTGAACAATTTCTCAGTAAATTGTACAAACACTTTTTACTGAATCAACATTTCTATTATAAAAGTATCTGTTTAGGTAGTTCAAATTGCGTTCATCAATTCTAATTTGAACACTATATGACAAATTTGTTGGGGTTAAGTTTTTCATACTTCTACAATATTTCAAATAATATTTTCAGATATGGTTGGAGACTGTATCAAAAAGAATGGTCAAAGTGCAACTCAATATGTGAGGGTAAACAATATAGGAAGCCATCTTGTGTAGAACTAATTACTGGGGAAGAAGTACCTAAGAGCTACTGTGACAACATGGAAGATAGTTTGACTCAAAAACAAGAATGTAATACTCATTGTGAGTTAACATGGAACATAGCATCAAAGAGTGCTTGTTCACCACAGTGTGGAAAAGGGTAACTACTTTTTTTAAATGTATGTGAATAAGTATGGTGTATCAATTTTCAAAAATTTTGTAGCTACCACATTTGGAATCAAACAATTAAAAAGTGAACAATTGTTCAGATACACTTTCAACAATTACTTGTAAGATATATATGAATCACTGATAATTAATATGACTTGAAATCAGAAACCAATTAAAATCATAAAATTGATGGATATAACCACAAAAAATGTATCATAGTTGAAACACAGCATCATTGAAACATTCATCTGCTTCCTTCAAAATTGTTCTCAACTGTTTCCGAGCACATGCCTCGAGTGAAAGACTATTGTATTTCATTACTTCACAAATATGTCTGATGGTTTTTAAAATAATTGAGTCATTAATTTGTCACATTATTTTTAACATGAAGAAACTACTTTTCAAGCCCTGAAGAATTTAAATAAATTCGAAACGTCAGCAAGAAAACAATTATTTTTTACGAAAAATTGATCCTGTTACCCAAACAACCTTTCTTCAGAGTTATTCATTTCGTTTTACTTTTACCAAAATGTAAAATTGCCTGTAATAAATTGATGATTCATATTCATATCAAATGTAAATATTTCTATATCTTTTAAACTAATTTCACTAGTATTTATTGCTAGAAACCGCCGTATATACTATGACTGCATGAAGGTGTACAAAAAGAAACCAAGCCACAGTGAAACCGTTAACGAGAAACACTGCACTGTATTGTCTAAACCCCCTGTTTTAGAAACGTGCAACACTCTATGCAATTCCACTAGATGGCATTACTCATCGTGGTCAGAGGTAAGAAAAAAATATATTTATCCATCAATATACATATTTATTATTCACATTTTTCACATGTTGATACAACGTAAAACATTTATCAATAAGAATAGTTTCAGATATAAATGTTGGTGTTTCGTTTGAATATCAGTCTGTTGTACTCAAAGGTATTTTATGATAAACTGGAAATGTATGGTGAAATAATGACAAAAATTAAGAGTATCATTTTTCAAAGAAAATTCATTCCAAATTCAAATCAGAATATGTCACTCAATGATTTCTTTACTATTATTAACAAATGGCTACCTAGAATAATGAAGATTGACTAATTTCAGATTAAATTATATATATTATATCTCTTATAACCAACTATTTGTAGCCTGTAAAGAATGAATTGATTGATGATGAACACTAAAAATGAACTATAATTCAGCTACTTTTTGCTTCACTTTGTGCAACATTCCTGATATGAACAGAAAATAAATCAATATATTTGCATCCTTGCATAGGATGTCTACAGTTTCTTATCATTGCCTGTTTTTCCACGTTGATAAAATAAATTCACATTTCCCGACTGCCCTAGTTTTCAATACATGAATGATGTTATTGCATCTTTCAGTACTAACTACTTAAATTTACTTATGAATTTCACTATCCTGACGAAGAGAAAACTTACATAAGATCAATCAATTCTCTGAAGTGATGAAAGTTTATATGCGATATTCTTTTGAACAAGTGGCATTGTAGAGAAATTACTCTCATAATCTGATAAATTTTTGTATCAAAATAAAATATTGGTGTATATCAATCAAAGAAGTGATAAGTTTTGTCAAGAAAGTATGTGATAAAATGCAAAAAATTACATTTTTTTATTAGAACAGTAAAACTACTGGTTGATAGTGAAGTGGAAAGTTTGAATAACACCTGACTTGAGGCATCCATCAATCAACTACGACCTGCCTCACGCAGGACTTACGGAGGACTGGATTGTCTTAAAAGCAGATAGCAGATGGATCAAAAACACCTGCAGCTTCTGGTTGATATTGTTGAACATGAGTGATAAAGTAGATCAATAAATTTGAAGTAATTACCAGCAGTGATAGTTCCAAATGAAGTGTGCCTTAAAAGCGAAAGGTTGATGAGGATGAATATTGTAATCTGAGGCGCAGCCGAGGATTAAAACAACCGAATCCGTTATTTGCGTATCGGCCGTGTGTCGTTCAAGACTTTTCGTAGTCCCGCTGAAAGATTACATTGTGGTTCCGAAGAAAGAATTAACCACATACCGTGTAATTCTGCAGAAAAATCCCAACGTCGTGTTGTCACGGAACAACTTAACATCACAACAATTTTATAAACAACGTCCATTTTTTGTGTTCGCGAGTTTGATTTAATAAGGACCATGGATGAAATTGAAGAAATTGAGGAACAAAATCAAATTTTTTTAGAAATATTGGGGGAATCATTTGCAGCGAGTGTTGATTTACTACCGAAAATAACTCAAGAGTGAAAAAAAATATAAAAATTTTGAAGAGTGGCGTCAAAGCAAGAATGTAAAGGTGGGTAATGAAGATGTATTATTATCCTATATGAAAGGACAATCAGAGGTTTGTTCTCCTAACGCCATGTTGACCAAGATTTCAATGTTGAAACTTGCTTTGAAAGTTTATGACAACATTGACATTTCAAGGTAAGTTTTTATAATCGTACACCATATTAGAGTATTACCTACAGATTTGGAAAATTATGTTTGTTTTTGAAACGAAAGTCTGATGGATACATATCAAAGAAATCAAAAATTTTGTCTGAAGAAAAAGTAAAGTTTTTATTGGAGGCAGATGAGCATACGTGGTTGCTTGAAAAGGTTGTATTAATGTGTAGTATTTTTAGCGCCTGCAGACGTGACGAACTTGTTAAGCTGACTGTGGTAAATGTGTGAAACAAGTTGTGGGCATTCATACTATTGGATCTAAAATTGCAGCATTCTTAAAATTGGGAAATCCTCAGCTCTTCACAGGACTATGCTTGTAGACAATGGTGGCGATCTACTATCGATAGAAGAACTTCAATATACCGCCACTCTGTGGTGGCGGAGTGGTATATTGAAAATTGAGTTTCAACGAGAGTGAAGATAACGAGACAACTATTTCATAGTAATGAGGCCACGCCGACAACAAATTCAAATAAGTGCTGGTGCCATAGATGGTCTTCACAAAAATTGTCAGTCCATTACCACTGGTGTATTGAAATGTGAGGCAAGCTTGACTGATTGTGAATAAAAGTAAGCAGACCATTTCCAATCTAACTGCTCGGCTTTTGGATGAGAAAGCAAGTCTTACTTCAAATGAGAGGAAGCCGAAACAGCATTCGCTACAATGTCATTCAAACCAACGCCTGATATTTCAGATATCAAGATATTACATAAAATAACTTCCTATGGTATGAATGAATACAAAGCGAAGCCACTGTGAACAGCTGAACAGCAAACAATATAGAAGCCAAAGTTGAATCTCAGTCACGAAACTGCTTTCAATGTTGAAGAAAATAAACTTCTGTTCGGACAAGATTGTTGGATCTTGGGCAGCGGTGCATCGCATTTGCCGAGATAATACTTCAATGGTTTTGTTGAATAACAATCAGAGCTTGGCAGTTAAAGGTAGAGAGGACAGGCCAAAATTCGAAAGTTGATGAATAGCCAATTGTTCAAGACAAAAATTAATAACAAAATGTATATCCAAGAACTCAGGAAAAAATCTTTTTTTTTTGAAGGTGTACTTACTAAAAAGGGATGAAATTCGTTGAAAAGGATAGCCAAGCTAAAGTTTTTGATAATATCAAACCTTTTGCTTGTGCAGTACGTGAACCAAACAACCTCTTCAGAATGTTATTCTGGACAATACAGTTCATCTCTCTGTTTGAAATCTGTTTTTCCGTTAATCAGCAGTTTCCAGCGATAGTTTACGTGTTTCAACTTTAAATCTGAAATCATTGTGTATTTTTTTCACTGCAGATAATTTATTCATTCATAATTTCATCAATTAGTGATGTCGTTCACTTCCCCATATATTTATGTGTGGAGAGATTGGCAGAAACTGACCTCACACATCTCTCTATCTGTATCTGTAGAGTAGGGGGGGCGAGTGTAGGCCCACTTCACTTAGGCCACATTGTACATCCTCCCAAGGAGATGTCCCCCTAGATCATCGTCCATCCTGTTCTTTCCAAGGTGGACAGGTCACTAGGAGACATCTCCTTTATATGGCAGGTGTAGGCCAAGACTCGCCGAACACACACTTTCTTATTGACGATAACTCCGGACATTCGCAAAAGACATGCCTGACAGTTTCATCTTCCTGTCCACACATACTGCATATAGGTGTGTCCACCAGCCCCATAGTATGGAGGTGTTTCCTTAGTTGACAGTGGCCAGTCAGAAATCCTACTGCTAAACGTAGGTTTTTCCTGGAAATCGCCAGATATTTCTTCGGCGTCAGATTCACAGGATCACCCAGAGTGATCCTGGTAAGACTGCATCCTTTGATTCCATCCCATCTCTTTTGGGATTGAGCATGGATGTAACGTTTGGCTAGTTCCGCAATTGTCGAAGTCATCAGGCCGTAGGTGTCGCTGGGTCCTAAAATTCTTAGTCCAGCTGTTTTTCTGGCTAAAGAATCGGCAATGCGATTACCTTCACTCCTGTCGTGCCTTTTAACCCACCTCGGGATAATATTATTATCTACCGAGGCGTTGTCTTGGTAGCACTCTAGTACTGGCCCTGAGGTAACACGTTTGAACCACGCTGGTATTTTTCCCATTCCCCACTTAAACTTTAGGCTTAGTGATCTGGAGTACACTCCACATCCTGAGCCTTCTTTGGCTTTTGACTTCGTGTTGTATTTCATTTGTATTTTGTAGGGTTTATTAAACACAAACCTGGGTTAAATTGCATAACTGGCTGCCTGTAGCAGAGGTAGCGCAGTAAGCGCTTCTCGCTATAGGCTTAGCCTTGAATTATTCATTCCTACTTTGAGGTTTACACCAGCCGTACGCAATCGTACCATGCTAATTAACGTAGCCTCCTTAACATACAGGTCCAGAGGGGTCAGACCAGTAATTAATTCCATTTCCGCGGTTGGTGTTGTTCTCATGGCTCCTGTGATATTTAAACAGGCCAATCGCTGTTTTTGATATAATTTTTGGATGGCCGTTGCTTATAGAACCTTCGTTCCCCATGCGATGGCTCCGTACTTTAACATGGGTCTTATTATTGCAGAGTAGATCCAGGTGACCACACGGGGTGAAAGATCCCATGTGCGTCCCACTGTCCTCCGACACTGTTCATAAGCCAAATATGCTCTGTCGAGGGTAGTACCAAGGTATTTCACCTCTTCACAGAAGTTTAGTTTGCTTTTGAAGATTTTGGGAAGTTTTAGACCCAAAATTTTTTTTCCTGGTGAAAAGGACCATCTCAGTCTTCTTGGGATTGATCGACAGTGAGTGTTCCTCACACCATGTTTCTATTAATTTGTGCCCATCTTGCGCTCTATCGCACAGTGTGTTCACAAATTTGCCGGTATGCAATTATGCAGAACATATGCAATTATGTAGAATCCATTATTGTTGAGGTGGTCAATCAGGGTGTACAGGACTATGTTCAAAGAAGGGGTGATAACCTCACACATAAATCAATAAAAATATTTTCGAAAAGCCAAGCAACACTGAAAGCACTTGGCTCTCACCAAGCAAAATCCAAATTGGTAGTGAACTGCCAAAAAAGGCTCTTTTCAATGGAAGGACTCAACAAATTATCTCGTTTGGATTCCCAACCACACTGGCCTGGCAGGTAATGAAGCTGCTAGATTTCTTGCAAGAGAGGGGCTGCAAGTGGTTTCATTGAACCAATTAGCATCTCTTTAGGCTTTACCGAACACAATGAATATACCTGAACTGCAAGAAGGGTTTCAGACTCCTGGCAAAATCTACCAGGATTGGCCTATCCAAGGCCATTCTTCGAAATATGTTACGAAACAATTGTTAAATTACAGCAGGGATGACCTAAGGTATTCAACAGATCACTGTTGTCTGAAAGATCATATGAAGTGACTTGGAATATCGGAAGGTAGTGCATGTCGCCTCTTTCATCCCTACCTTTTCTTTAACGATGTTATAGAAACTCATGAGAGCTTTTAAGCAATATTACTGCAAGAAAAAGGTTATGGTATGTTATAAGTAAAGATCTTCCTATTTCAGGTGGCCCACAAGCAAAAGTAGTTCGAAAAAGTCATATTATCAACGACATTTTGAAATTGAAAAAGAAATCACAAAACTCTCCAGTAGAATAAGCAATTATTAAACATGTTGAAGTATCACTTAACCTTTAATTCTATCTAAAATTTTAGGGGTGTGACTCACCTCTGCTAGGAGGTTCTAACGAGACTTGGCTAAACATTTACACAATATATTGTTCACAAAAAAATTGTATAGACTAATCAATCTTCAATTGGCACACCCCATATTTCAGTAGTTGAGAATTTCATTACTTCAGGGAAGTCAGAATACTCTTAGATATACCTATTTCCATTGTGTACAAGTTTCCTTCATTATCTTAAACATCTTCATAGGTATATTTAACATTATGATTATTTCTCTATAAAATGATTGATAACAATTTCTTTAAAATGAGTGGATACAGAAAGGTTGCACACATTTAATATGATACTCTTTGGAAGTAATGAATATTCAAATCCAAATACACAAATGAAATTGATAGAAAAACTTACATTATCTATTCAGTGAAAAAATGAACGTTTCTTTTTTCTGAAACTTCCTGAGCTGTAGGATATGAAAAATTAAATTTTTCACTGAACATATGATTGACATAACCCAAAAAACAAATCAGTTTGATTCAATTACCTTTACATGTTTGTTCGTTTCACAGTGCAGTAAAACATGCGGAAGTGGCATTCAGAGTAGAACGGCAAAATGCGTCGATGACAGATACACACCTATGGACGATTCTTATTGTAACAATAGCGAGATGATTACACAACAGATATGTAACACCGAAAGTTGCCCCATATGGACTGTAGCTGATACTTCACCTGTAAGTTGAAAGATTTATATTGAAATATTAGATATACACTACAACAGTATAGTATCAGTATAGTGGGTCAGAAACATCTACCAAACAAATACTTTTATTCATGGTAATAATGGGATAATATTAATGTTTACAATTCAAACTAAAGCTGAACAAGAACGAAGAGAATAAAGGATGTTGTGAATTTTTTTAGTTACAAAAAACCCGTATCAACCTTCAAAGTTATTAGCGGTTTGACATAGTATCTTACAAAAGTTATTAACAATTTATGTAATATCTTTATGTCGGTTAAAAATGAGATGAATGGTTGTGTATAACAGCTTTCTCCTAAGATGTCCTTGAGATTTCCGGCTAGGTTATGCTCCAGCGTTTCCGCGGTGTACATGGGACACTTTACTAATATATGTTTTACTGAGAGGTCTGTCTCGCATATATCGCAGGATGGTTTCTGTTTGCCAGTTATTAGATATTCCATGAGTGAGCCTTGTATGGCCGAGGCGAAGTCTCGTGATAGCTATTTGATGGTTTCTGACTTTAGTTAAAGTTTTGTAAGATGTTAATGCGACCTGTTCTATTTCAGCTAGTTTGGAGGATTGTTGGGACCATACGTGTTGCCACGTATCAAACACTTTGTTTTTGATGAACACTTTGAGGTCGCTGGGTGTTGTTGTTGTCTCTGCCATGGCATCTACTTGTAGCGCAGATTCTTTCGCACTTTGATCGGCTTTTTCGTTCCCACTAATGCTGATAAGGGATGTAACCTATACCATAGCTACCTGCTTTTGTCTTTATTTTAAATGAAAGAGCTCACACTTGATAAGTTTAACGATAGGGTGATGGGTATATATTTTCCGTATTGACTGGATGGAACTCAGAGAGTCGGTTATTATAACGTGTTTCGGATATTCTGGCTGTCGCATATACGTGAGAGCTTGAAGAATAGAATATAGTTCTCCAGTAAACACGCTCTAAGTACTGGAGAGTTTATATTTTATGGTGATAACAGGAGTGATGACTGCTGCTCCCAGTTCTTCATTCATTTTCGAACAGTCGGTATATATTTGTAAATAGCCTGAGTATTTGTCCATAATTTCGGAAAAGTGTTTTTTAATCAGAATGTCATTTATTCTTGCTTTGTCATATGTTCTGAGGTCAGTGTTTATTGAAACAGATTGGCTCATACACAGCGGTGGAGTTATGATGTTTGTGTCGATAGGTGGTAGGTGGGAAAGTTCGATTTCTTGCAGGTACTGTTTGGTATTTTCTGAGAAGAATAATTTGGATTTGTTGTAGTTTATGATTAGGTTGGCATGGAATGTGGTTTCTTTGAAGGACGAAATATGCATAGCATATGACAAACTCAATATCTTCCTTCTTGTTGTTAGCGAAGACTCGCCAAATTCTGCGAGACTTTGGATAGGAGTTGTTATATATGCACCTGTAATTATGAGTAGGGCTGCGTTATGGATACAGTCAAATGAATTCTGCAGATGTGACGATGCTGATGTATAAACTATTGATCCATAGTCAATTTTTAATCTGATTGAGGATCTGTAGAGATGTGAGAGAATGACTCCTTCTGCTCCCCATTTTTTATTCGCCTAAGAAGATTTAGCCCCTTTTGACAGGAATTCAATAGGTTGTTGATATGATTTTTCCAAGATAACTTTTTGTCAAATATCATTCCAAGAAACTTCATATTTTTTGTTAATTCGAGTACTGATTCGCCCATTTTCAATGTGAGTTCATCATGTACTTTTTTCGTTGGAAAACGTTAATACTGTTTCGCTGGACCACTTTTGAAGGTTGTTCAAAATATTCTGAAGTATTCGTGTCAAAGTTTCAGAATTTTTTCCTTTCACAAAGAGGATCAAGTCGTCTGCAAAAAGTCGAACTTGTATGGGCGTTTCAATGCAGGCTGCGATATCGTTGATTGCTATGTTGAATAGTGTTGGACTCAATACTGAGCCTTGAGGAATTTCATTTTCTTGAATTCTGCAACTGGATAATACTCCGTTGGCTCTCACCTGGAAAAGTCTAGTGGATAGGAAGTTGGAAACAAAGTGAGAGGTTATGACATGTTTTCTTAAAAAATGAAACTTTTAGTATATGCGGTTATAATTGTCTGTTAATGTGATTATTTATCGATTAAAAATAGAAGGGTTGAACTGAAATAATCATATCAATAAACGTGTATATAGGTTCACTGCATTAAATTCGCTTCAACATCCTAAGTAATTATTCATAATGGCATATTCCTAACAGTACTGTATTTTTCTTATTCATCTACAAAACTTCATTTCTAATAACGACATAATATTTTTCAATTTTTCTCAACTGTACATCTTATTTTTAATATTATATTTGTCTATGAGATTTTTATCTTTCTGATAAAATTAACTCTCTCTCTCTCTTTTGATCAGAAATATTTCATAAAGAAATGTAAGTGAAACTTTCTATAGTGCAACAGAAAATTCATTCTCTTATATCTCAAAAAATATTAAAGTTTAAAAATAATTTCATAAACATTTTCATTTACAAAATTCCTGTTTATTAAACATATCGATGAGAAAACATAGTATTTTACTTCAGTCTGTCACGTTTCAGTGTTCTGCGCCTTGTGGTGGTGGCTACAAAAATATATCATACTACTGTGTTCTGGATGGTAGAATTTTCGAACAACAAGCATGCGATATTAATACAAAACCCTCAGAGAAAGAAAGTTGCAATGAACAGGCATGCGGAAGATGGACTCCGCTCAATATTTATCATTCTTGTTCTGTTACTTGTGGAGAAGGGGTTGAAAAAAGAAAATTCGAATGTACAAAATTCAATTCAAAGGATATTTTGGATAGCAGTTATTGCAGAGATCAGCCAATACCGAATGAGAGCCGAGTATGCTACAGACCTGAATGTGAGGTAAGAAATATAGTATTTTATTTCGGGATATATCAAAATTTTGATAACAAATGTAAACTGAAGGGATTGTATGTATCGATAAGACTAAAACAATCAAAGGGTACTAAAACTGCCAAATTACTGTAAGGTCATTAGCGAAATGAACATTTTCTTAGAGAATTTCCATACATGTTATAATTGTTTTGGCAATCATGACAAATAATAACCTTAATAAATCCAAAAACATACAATACTCGTAAATATAATATAGTAACAAATATTATGAAACAATAACAATAAAAAATTAATTAATACTCAGTAAAACGAGGTATAATCCAAGTGTTTCATATTCATTAAATCATTTATTTTCTATGATAGATATAAAATAATTTGCAACAGGTTTTTCATATTTACTGGCAAAATGAATGTTCTGCCCGAATACATAATATTAGGGTAGGCCATTATAATTGTTTGTAAACCATAATTAATTTTTATCCACCGTACTTTCTATTTGAAAAGCTTTCGAATGATTTTATATGCTCGTGAAGTTTTCAGAATTTACGAGGGGAGACCAAAATCCAGAAATTTCCTCATAACTTCTTTATTTCTCATTCAGTTGTACTAAAAAGTACCACTGAATATCGCGCAAGTATTCACCCATGTTGAAATAGGTTGCTAATGAGGCATTTTCCGAGCCGTCAGGTAAAAAAACGCCTAAAAATTCTAAAATGTTACCATGAAAGATAAGGAAATGCTAGTACTCGAAAGTACCGCCAGGTCTAAAGTTGTATTGAAAACTACCAAAGTTCTCTGTATCGCGCTAGTATACGCCCGGAAATTTAGGTAATTTCAGGTAATTTATTCAGGTAATTTACAGAGAAAATTTTACAAAATTTTACAAAAAGGGGAAAAAAGAAGAAAGAG
>WOGR01006700.1:0-12903 GCA_015342045.1 Leptinotarsa lineolata
TTTTTGTTTTATCTGATTATTGATGACGTTTCATTCACAACCTTATCATTTTACCAGCTTTCGGATTATTGCAATACATTTAGATATCGAATATTGTTGTGATATTTTAGGTAGATTAACCCATACTGTTTTCTAGTAGTCCCAATAGCTAACAAAAGTACAATTTTTTTTAAATAAGAGAGAGAAAAATCGTTATTTTCCCTAAATATTTACTCACTAATTACTTCCTCATTTTTCCGAATTTGTCCATCATATTTTATTTTTACCTATTGATATTATTTTTGGTTGCAGTTTCATTTATATTCGGGAGCAATATTTGTCAAAACTGTTTTTTAACACATTTGTTATAATATTCTGCTTGATACATTTTATTTTTTCACTGGTGCACTGAAAATTATTGAAAGTAATACCACACGACTTCAAAAAATTGATCGATAGAGGTTCAGTTTTAACAAAAACTTCGTTCTTCATCAATGCCAAAAAAAACAAATTACAACAGATTTACCATGAGAGCAACCATCATAAAAAACCACGAGTTAGTAGGACGAGTAGTTTTATCTATTGCTGATTGGTATTGCTCAAAAATAACAAATTTGGTGTTTGACAGATTGGCAATCATTCGAGAAAATGTTTAGATCGAGTGATATTCCCAAAAATTATCTCCTGAAATATTCTCATCTGAATGTATCGATTCAAGAATCAAATTGAATCAAATTCATCAATAACAATATCTCTACTTCGTGCCAGTCAGTTCTATCGCTGTTTGTATCGACAAATTCTGATTTTTTAACGAAAACTTTGTTATTCATCATTACCATAAGAGCAAATAGAAACCACGAGTCCTCAGGACGAGTGGTTTTATCTACTGCTAGTTGCGGTATTGCTCAAAAAAACAAAATTTGTGTTGAAAGAGGTGGACATTTATCTGTCTAGTGGTATTCGTGAAATTTCATTAAATATTCAATTATTGAAGACACAGTGTTCGATTATAACTATATACAGTTCGTAAATATTTGAACTCATATTTTTCAATAATATATCGTGTCTTGAAGCGGCTAGATACATCTCCATTACGTCGCGTATTCTTTTCAATTTTATTGAAATTCAGAATAAATTTTCCATTTGAATTGAAAATATCTTATTATATGAATAAGTGTCGATTACGATCTTTTGAAATTCCTGTTGATCATATATAAATTTTTGGTATTCAAGGGGGAGTTTGAACTAAAGAATTATTGTCTTATTTTTGTGAGGTTATGTGAATCAGTGAAGTGTGGTAATTTGTTTTTCATTTTGGTCTCTTGTACCTGTTTATTGTATTTGTGAGTTTGATTTACAAATTAATTCAAGTTTACTGTGTAGAGTTGAGCTCTAGTCACTGTCATAATCATATGAAAGTGAACCTGTGAGTTTCTGTTAAGGCATTTATGCAAAATATTTAATTATATTGCTTCATCGTTAACTGACGTTACCGGACAAAACTTAAAATTTGGCACCATTTTTGCAGATACCCCTTCCGGCAGGGTTTGTCCGGTGCCTTTGATAAATGCGTGAATTTCTTTAATTTTTTCAAGACCGGGGTTTTTTATATGAAACTGCATTCAATTTGCTACGAATCTTTTGCGATAGTGAACTCTGAAGGGCGTTACTCTGTTCAATCATATTTTCTGATATTTCGAAAGACTTGCACGGGGAAAGGTTTTTAGTTTATAGTTTCTCAATTGCATCGGGTATATTGCTGAAATGTGTTGCAATAGGAGCAATATTTTTTTGATTGAAAGACCCTCAAATACCAGCTGGTTCGAAATCATTACAATGGTGTCTGACCTGTCAAATTTTTCAACTACTTCTTTAATGGGTTCGAAACTCTCAGCAGAAAACAATATAGTTTTCAACCAAGTTCCCCACCGTGGTGATATTGGTTCTGGGGGTTGTGCTACGTTTGGTATTTGCTATTTATATGATTGTACTGGCGGTGGTAATTTTAAAAACACTTTTTTTCTAGAAGAAATCAATTTATTGACTATCCCGAACCCGTTTCTGATCTTTTCTGCAACTCGATGTAATCCGCGGGATTAGACAGGTGATGTGAATCAATTTTGGGTACAATACTTTCAGAACTTGAGCAGTTTTCACCATATAAGACGCACTGTCAGAAACAAAAACACATATTTTCTCGTCCATAGAAGAATCAGGAAATAATGATCTGATGGAATCATTCATGAACCGGGCGATAGTTGAATGATTTGTTTTTTTAAGTACCTTGCAAGTAACCAAATGGGAAGTAGAGGGCTCTTATATAATTTGCCAACAATTGTATTCGCTATGTATCGTCCACATGAATATGTCGTTTCATTGGCTGATATCCATATTAGATTGTTCGAGAGATCGGCGCGGCGACACTCCGGTGTCTGTGTGAAATAAAGTGATTCACGTTGGATTTGAATCGCTGGAGACTGAAATCATTTGGAAAAACGTTTTCAGGAAGTTTATTCCACATAAACGCAGTTTTCCAAATGGAAGAAATCTTAAACAGTGAAGTTTGAGGTGTACTGAGTTGAACCTCGAAACGACGAGCAGCCACACTCCATCGCGTATTTTTGATATGTACCGCTCTTGATGGAATCAAATGTGCCAAGCCACTTGAATACCTCCTGTAAAAGTGTCTATAAAAGAGAGACAAATCTCAAACCTTTCTTTGATGATCCAGACTATCCAGTTTGCCAGTGATGTTCGTGTCTCCAATCAGGTGGATGACTCTTTTCTGGGTGGAATCCAGCAGCTTCTGGGTATGTTTAGGGGCGGAACTCCATACATGAGAACAATTCTTTACAGAAGGTCTGATCTGAGCTTTATAAAGCATCGAAAGTTGCTGAGGTATGTACAGTTTTTTGGCTCGGAACAGTGTTCCAAGCTTTCGAGAAGCAGCTATTGCAATTCCAGCGACATGATTGGGCCAAGACATATTAATGTCCATTTTAACCACCAACAAACTTATCGAAGCAGTGTAGTGTCAAATTATGTGTGGTTTGAGTTGCTCTTCAACTTCTTCAAAACTGAAATGAGTTTGTGAAATAATGACTTCATTTGAGATTTCATAGGGTCAATATGGAGATCAGGATTGATTATTTTGTATAGATCTCCAAATTCTTCATCTTGGTCCGGAATTATAACTGGTTCATTAATAATTTGAGTAAAGTTGTAGCTCAATGCAAAAGCCAGGGCTTAATGACCTTGTTCGTCATTGAGAAATATTTCAATTGATGGATCATGATTCATGTTTCCTTTAAAGAAATCGATTATGTCCACACGTCGAAGCCGATGACATTATATCATTAAAATATTGAGGACTGTGTTGAGAAGCGATACAAAAATAAAACAAAATAAATATTTCAAAATAAAATCTCGAAACATTCATCTTTCCCAATGATCCTAACCTATACAGCAGGTTCTCGTAAATACCTGCCGAAAAGCAACTACTTTCCCTGCTAATTCCACGCTGGAAATTGAAATCTATATCTGACAGACATGTATGCAAGATACCTCACAGATGTTTGTTTTTCTTGTTCATCCAGCAGTAGGACCAGGCACACTGCTGTTTGGGTCGGATCTTTCATGAACTGATGAGAAGTAATACCTCGAAACCGGTCTATAGGCGATCTACTCGATTGATTCCAGCATGGCCCTGCTGCTGGAGGAACGAGAAACATATGCAAGACTAACTCTGTGACGTATCTTACCTAAATATCTGTTGGATATAATTCAATATCCAGCGTGGTGTTAGTCGGAAAAGTACCAGAAACTACTGTGTGAGGTAAATTGAGAAATATGAATGTTTCAAGATTTTATTTCGAAATATTTATTTTCTTATATATGTATCTCTCCCCTATACAGTTCATTATTTTGATTTCAGTGAGAGTATTGGTACACGAGATGTTTCTTCCCCGCTTGAGCCTTTGTTCACGAAATTGAGCTGTTACTAGTTAACAATCTTTCTCTTAGACGAAGGTTTCATACATGCAGCCGTGCCATGTTGGAATTAATCAAGTCGCAGGCACCTTGCTGTTTGGGTCAGATCTTTCTTGTACTGATGAGATGTAATACCTCGAAACCGGTCTGTAGGTGATCTACTCAATTGATTTCAGCATAGTTCTGCTGCTGGAAGAGAGAGAAACATCTGCGAGACTAACCTCTGTGAGGTATCTTGCATAGATGTCAGTCGAATATAATTCAATTTCCAGCGTGGAATTAGCCGGGGTAGTAGTTGTTCTCTATCAGGCATTTACCAGAACCTACTGTGCAGGTATGTTAGAAGAGATAAATGTCTCCAGATTTTAATTCCTCTCTTTAGTATATGCAATCAAATAAAGGCATCGAAAAACAAAAAAGTAATATATTAGATTTTTTACGAATTTGCTTCATAATTCAGCCTCTAACTTCAGAAAGTAGTTCAAGAAGAGAGTAGTCTTATTAGTGTCATGTACAGGTTTCTTCAAATACAGAAATATGAAAAAAAATGCCATTCGGGAACCTTAGAACTAAACTGATGGTTGATATATAAAGATATACTCTAATCAACGAATATTCTCTGAAACTGAATATACTCCAGTTCAGTTTTCATTTATTTTATGAGTAATTCGGAAATTTGTAGTCAACAAAAGGAACTCAAGATAAGTATATAATGTATTTTTGGAAAAACAAAAAGTATCAACGGAATTTTGCCTGATTAGTATTTTCAAGAATATTATTATTACAACTTTTTCATTAACTGATCTGAACGGGAAATGTGAGCAGTATTGGTAAAAATAAAATTTGTCGATGTGAGCCGAAGGCGAGTACCGATTATTGCTCGCAAGTAGAATACTATAAGACTCATATCGAGAATATTTCAAAATTAGATATCTTTGAATCTGGTTTTCAGCTAGTTGCTTCACGGTGGAAGCTGCATTGAAAGACCGAGGACGAATCTCGTCGGCGGTCGATGTCGAAGCTTGGCTTTGTGACTAACCGCCTTAGGAACGTTCTCTGTCGATCCCATAGATGGCGTTTCTGCAAGAGCAGATGTTATCTCCCTCACTTGAGACTCATTTCTTTGTAATAGATATCCTGAATAAGAGTGATATCATTAAATTTCACAGCAAGACACAATCTAAAAAACACTTTTTATTTTATTCAATTTCCAATATTGGTTTGTTGAAATAGATTAAAACATAGTCACTTGATTTGAAATATCGATCATTGGTTTACGAGCTCAATATTCAATTATTGCTCTACCAAGCTTCCTACAAATTAGCATAGAGCTATAAGATTATTAGGTGTGGAATTTTTGAAAAATATCAATTTCTTCGCCACATTACAATTTTCTGGTAACTTTCTAAGTTCTTATTATTACATTTTATTCTCTACTTACCCAACTTCATTTGTATCATAAAAAAACCGGTGGATGATTTAAAAATCGATATTCGAATATTAAGTAAATGACTGTCAAGTTTCAAACTGTTTTTTGGGTGTCCTAGGTAGGCAGTGTTAATAACTCCCCAGCCACCTAGAATGCATCATGGCTATTCGCGGTGCGGCAGCCATGTAACGTTGCAAAATCATCTCAGCTTCAACTAGATACATTCTCCAGAGAAAAATATCTGGTCGAGGTTGGGATCGAACTCACGACCTTCCGGTCGTGAGTTGGGCGCACTACCGTTTAAAAGTAATGTTTTTTAAAAACAGTTTTTTGTCAAAAAACTATTGAAAACTGAAAATACAATAATTAGGTCAGATTTTACTGATTCTTCGTTCACTTATGTTTAATGTTTTTCAACAGAAAGGCATTATCCGTGGCACACTCCTGGGTTTTGAATACATGGGCACCCACAACGGGGGCAAAGGTGGAGCGGTGCTCAACATGATAGCCGCCCCGACACTGGACGATGACAAAGAATGCCCCGTATTCGTAGGCGCGAGACATTACATCATAGGATTCGGTCGCGCAATGTCGAACCAATATTACAAGGATACTGCCGTCAAGGTCGTGACATTGTGTGCTGTCGAAGATAATTTAGAGTCCGCAAATCGAGTTGAGTGAGTATTGAACATTAGTGTGAACGCTTTGAACCGCAAACCTTTTATAGTGATAATCATACAATAATCTGTATTAATGAGTTTTGATATGAATTATCGGCCAGTTTTTTTCAATTTAATTCAATTGAATACTTTTTTTCAGGAATGATTCACCTGAATGCAACCTGGCCAATCTTGCGTTATTAGCAAAAACAGGAACCGTTTGGACCAATATCTGACCTACTTTGTTTAAGTTATATTTTTGATATGTCCCCATAACCAATAAAAAATTTCACCATCATTATTTAGCCTTTTGGGCCGACCCTGTTTGATGGTAGTCAGAATGTGAAAATGAATAAATGGAACATGGAATATTTTATGAAGAGACTGAAAAATCTTTGTGGCTCTCGACTTCTACTTCATACAAAAATGTGAAAGAATTCAAATGAAGGAAGTATATAATTTCAATAAGCTATTCACAAAGAAATGTAGATCATGCAAAGAAGTTTCTCTCAGATACAAACTGTTTGAAAGTAACTGTTTCAAATTAATTGTTTCAAATTAATTGTTTCAAATGTGTTTCTTTCCAATTGGTAAAAGATACTTGGTTTACACATATACAGTGTCGCATATAAAGTTCGCGACACATAGAAGTTTTCTTTTTATTGATAGATATAATGGAAATTTGACTTGGCAGTTAGTTTGTGCTTGAGAAATAAGTAAAAAACAGCCTCTTTCTTTTTGTCATGTACTACTTTGAACCTGTCAAATCTCCCAAAAAATATGTTTTTGGGGAATTTCGAAAAATGCCAAAAAGAAAGTTGCTCAGTTCAGAATTTTATACCTTTCCTCGAAATTTGGACTCATTACTGTCACTTCGACTTTTTTCCATTTCTTTTTTATTTTTCGAATATTTCGCTCTATCGATTCGAACGGAACATGATTCAAATTTTATAATTTTGATTATTACGAGACTTCAATGTCATATCTTGCCCAGAATATACCCGCATTGGCCTTTTATTATAAAAATGAGTGAATACACCTCCAGATAATCATCTTTGTTGTTGCAAAGTTTATCTAGTTTTTTTTCATTTCATCATCAAACTGATTCGAATTTCCAATGTATGGACGAATAAAGATATTTCTCTTCATTCTAATCACACTCGTATTCCTTTTTTCAATAGATTTTTGTCCAGTTTGATTATTTTTCGGACCAATGATAAAGTTACAAACTAACCGGAAATATCATACTTTCTTGTAAACTAAACACTGACTTACAGTTTCATTACTATTCAAAAGCCCTTCGTTCTAGCGATTTGTACTAAATTTCGTGATTTCAAATATTACAAGATTAATGCAACATGTCGGGAAGGAAATCGAAATAAAATTTTCCCTCAGTAGGTTTTTGAAACAAATTTTCAGTTTTGGTTAATGTCCAATTATTGAGTTTAATGAATCGAGTTGTTTCATGTACAGATTATTGCCTTTAATGAATCGAGTTGTTTTGTGTACAGATATTCGTACATTTATAATTCACAAATGAGTATGTACAATGTTATCCACACAAGACAAAGTGGATAACATGTGGTGAGAATGTACCATATTGGGGTGTTGCTTTCATTTTCAATCACCGGTATCCAGGAAGATAGATTCACTTTAGTACCGTGGAAAGGATATTGAAAACATTCAAAGAAACTGGCTCTGTGGACAATCGTTTCAAGAAACCATATTATCCAATAAAATATAATGAAGAAGAACAACTCAATATTTGTTTGAAGGTTGTTGAAAACGGAAAAACCTATATTATGACCATAAGTGAAGATACAGGGGTTGGCAGAAAAACTGAGAGAAGAATTTCGCACAAAAATAAATTCCATCCCTACAAGCCAAAGTTGAAAATCCTTCTCAATATTCCAATAGCATTTTCATTTTGATGAGGTGAGAGAGAAAATGATATCGCATTTCCCTACAGGGACAGGGAACAGACGAAGCAACTTTCACGTCAAACGGAACAATTAGTTCTCAAAATTGTCGCTGGTGGTCCAACAATAATCTAAATTTTGTAAAAAAATGCCGTCGTCACTATTCATTCCAGACATTTGTTCGTTGTGGATTATTACATAACCAAATAATTGGATCATATTTTTTAGAGGAAATTTGAACGCAGACATGTACGGAAATTTCATTATGAATCAGTTGTCTGAAGTTTTGTATAATGTGCCTCTGAGTGTTTGACGAAATTTGTGGTATCAGATTTTCGAGGCATCGATCCGATCCACCAAACGGTAGAAATGAAATTGTGTCTCAGTTAAATGTCAAGGGGCAAAGTGATAAGACGAGATTGGGAAGATTATTGGCCATCAAGATCACCGGACTTATCTCCGACAGACTTTTTTCTATGGGGTTATCTGTGTGTATGAGCACATGCCATTTGCAAACAAAGAACATTCGGAGAATACTATTCAGGAGTGTTGTGCTAACATAAATTCCCCATTTATGTATGCCACAAAGTCTGTGAATGAAAAGACTATAATTTTTATAGATCGGGAAAGACGGCACACTGAATGATGAATTAGGGTTCTTTATAGGATTATTGAGATAAATCAATGAATGTCATGATATTCAATTGTGGACTTGGTTATAGTTATTTTGGTTCAATGTTATTCACACATCTAATGGTGAAAATGATATAAGATTTATGAAATTAACTTAAGGAGCGTTATAATTTGCTTGATAACTACATCAAAAAGTTTGCGTCCAACAGTCATACTGTTGGATGTAAACTGCATCAATATATTTCGAACTCATTTGCAGCTAATGGGACACAAATCTGCTGAAAAAATAAATACAAGTCTGATAAGAATGAGGATAAATTATAATCAGTTCAACAATGAAATGAAAAAACTAGATGAAGTTTTCAACAACAAAGGCGAATTTTTGGAGATGTATTTATTTCTTTTTCTGGTAAAGTCGTAGAGACAGTAGGGACTCCAAATTTTAAGCAATGGTATGAAATTGGAAACTGAGCAACTTTTTTCTTAGGAACATTTTTAAATTCTCAAGAAAAAACTGATTTTTTGAGGATTTTCGAAAAAATGTCAAGTTTGACCGGTTCACAGTAGCACATGACAAAAGAAAAGAGGCTGATTTTCACTCATTTTTTAAGCACAAACTAACTGCCAAGTCAAATTTTCATTATATCTAATAATAAAAAAACTTCCATAAGTCGCGAACTTTATGTGTGACACTGTATGTGAAGAGTTTTTTGAAGTTGAATACATTATTCCTTTCTTTGACAGTCCCTACCATTTTTTTGTACAAATAACAGTGATTCTTTCGAAATTAAATGTTGAAAAACAAGCACTTTTTCCAATCACCAGAAATGCAATACGGTTCTCGACGCGCGTTTTACTAACCAAGTTGGCGTCTTCAGGGGATGTTTTTGGATTCATTCTATGCCAAAGGTTTCAGTTTCATATTTCATCATATGAAATGCTCATAAAAAAACCTACGGTGAATTTTGTACAATTTTTATAGTATCGCCATCAGTAAGATGAAAGACTTAAAAGTTAATGGGGAAGAAATATAATGTTGGTCAATAGGAGCAATGAAACTCTTATCGTAATTGCACCCGTATATTACGCACAGTTTTCAAGAAATAGAATGAATCCCGAAAAGAAATGCAATCTCGGTCGTAGTAAGGAATCTCAAAAACATAAATTCCCTATTGCACACAAAAATACACTGAATTCGACAAAGACGTAGAAAGACAAATGTTCAACAGGTATAATGAATGATTTCAAAAGATTACATACTCCTCTCATTCAATATCTAATACTTGAATCTTGCAGCTGCATTTTTAGTTCTTTTCACACGATTCGCCAGAGAACTTGTTGACACTTGATAGTTTCCATATGAATATTTATTGTATCTAATATTTTGGCATTCTCCAACGAATCGTTTACTGTTTTCATTTCATTGGAATCACCAGTTTCATGCTCAGTGATATTCAAGTCAGAGTGTATTTTTACATTTTCATGAAAAAAATAATCATTCTTTAACATTTATCCAATTTGGTTGGTATGTCTCTCAAAAACCATACCGGTTTTGCATTCTGCCACCAAACAAACATTTTTTACTTGAAAATTTCCTGATTACGACTTTACAACAGAAGATTTGGGGCTTCTGTAATTCGTAGCATAAGAATTACAACTTCTATGCTGGAAATTTTTTGCAATTTTGAAACTATCATTACGTCTTCCCTTGAAAAATCGTTTGCTAGATTTTTGCGCTTTCTCCATATTGTTTTTTAACTATCTAGGTATAGCTCTCAACAGTATGTTCGTCTTGTTGTTTTGACATGATAAGATCTAAACGAGTTCTCAAAGGTCTTTCCATAAATATTTTTGCAGGTGTTTCACCAGATGAACAGTAGGGCTCGATAATTTAACAAAAATTTTGCATGAATTTTACTGGAGTTTTATCCCACTTGGTGATCGAAAGAGGAAGATTAAACTTCCTCTTGAAGATGATCACTTGGTGATCGAAACACGTGTCGAGGTATTAAAAATAACGGTTTGATGTTGAGATAAAACTCCAGTAAGTTTCATTACTACACCAAAAGTTCCAAACAGTGCATCACAAGAAATTTTGCATAACAATGAATTCATTTTTGTCAGCTAATTATCACAAATTTCTTCTAGTAAAAATTCCTCAACCATCCTGAGTTTTTTGCAGCTCCACTAGAAGCAGCATTAGACGCTGGGATAGTAACGTAGTTTATTCTAATTCACTCCATAAATATTGGAAAAAACTGAACTGAAACCATCTGAGGGCCATTATCGGATACTAACATTGATGGTATACCAAATCGACTAAACAATACCCTCAACTTCACAATTGCAGATGCCGTAGTAATTGAATTCATGGAAACACTCCCAACCACTTCGAAACCGCGTCCACTACTACTAAAACATCTATTGTTTAAATGGACCAATGAAATATATGTGGATGCATTGCCATACCTTAATGGGAATTGGCCATGGTTTCAATGGTGTTTCTTCTGAGGTAGCGCGAAATGTCTAACACTCAAAACATTTTCTAGCCACATCCTACATTTCGTGATTCAAAGTGAGCTACCAAACGTATAATCTCGAGTGATTTTATCTTAACAATTTCTAGACTGTCGTGAAATGTGTAATGCACCCAAAATAATTTCTGGTGAAGAGGAGGAAACAATCATTCTGTGACCCCGAAGTATTACATTCTCATCTGAATAAATTTCATACCTACATCTGAAGTATGATTTTGATGTCTCATTAGTATTGACTGGCCATCCCTTTTTCACGTTATATTGCAGTGATATCAATCGGTAGCATCGTAGAACTCGTAGATAAATGATTCAAATTGATAAGAAACCTCTCGAATTCTTGAAAATCATCTAAAAAATTGAAAGTCAAATCTGTTTCTTTATTTATAATCGGAAAAAGTGACAAAAAATCAGCTTTGTTCTCGGATGTATTGACAAATCTATTTGTAAAATGAAAACCGCCCAGAAAATTCGTGTACCGTTGTAGCTGATTTGCTGCCATTACTGAAATACAATTTTTGGGTCCAAAAATACTGACCGACGCGAAGGTTCATTATCACTAGGTAAAGTAATGCAACTAATGACAAAGCTTCTTTGTCCAACTGTGAGTATTGTTTTTCAGAATCTGTTGATGATGCAAACACAAAGCAAACAGGTCTCAATATACCATCCTAACATTTTTGAGACAAAACTGCCGCCAAGCCATATTCACTATCGTCAAGAGATAATATTGTTTCAAATATAACTGGAATGTAGCCTACAGTAAAACATTCTTTATCTTTTAAAAGACTTCCTAAATTTTGCATGTTAGGTATGAACGTATTATATGAAACCATTCGTGAAAAAAATTTTGACTAAGAAACTGTTGTATTGTTTTCAAGTTTTCTGAAGATTTGTGTATACCAGCCTTATCTAATACCAATCGTGAATTGATTTTTCTTGATTGTAAGTGAAACCTGCATCCAATAATATCTGAAAAACTTTTCTAAATTAGCTAAATGTGATTCATCATCACCACCGGTTATTATTATATCGTCAAGAAAACAACCGACACCCAGTGAGTCCATAAAAAGATGTTCCGTTAAACGCTGGAACTGCGCAGACACAGATGCCAATTAGTATGGCAAACAATTATATGCAGTAGTTGTCAGATTATGCGAATCTTTGTGCAGAGGTATTTGCTGATAAGCATGTGTTACATCAATTTTAGAGATTTTTCTCCCCTACATAACTTTGTCAGCAAGCCATCTATTTCAGGCAAAAGGTATTTATCGACTACTGAAAACGGATTGACTTATAGTCAATACAAAGTCTCACCTCAATTTTTTTTTTAAATAGAACGACCCGAGTTCCAAACCCGCTATATTCTACAAGAGATGTAATACTGTTTTTCATTAGCCTATCAATTACGTCATTAAACTTATTCTTTTATTGGTCAACAGACACGCGGCCAATTAAAATTCTTACTTTTCGAATATTTTTTCTGCAAATATAGAGATTTTGGGACCGATTAGGCTTGATAAGTATAATATACCCCTGACTCGATCAGTCTATAAGCAAACCAGTATCATTTTCCATAGCATGAAACAAACCCATTCATGTTCTTATTTCTAGTCCAATCGTGAATAGATCAGTAGATGTATACAGCTGATTCTCGGCCTCCCCCCACCACTATGACGTATTAATTGCTTTTTTTTGTTGTTTAGTAACATCAAGTTTGATGTGACGTTGCACTGTCTAGTGCATGGACCATTCAGAAT
>WOGR01006701.1:0-12902 GCA_015342045.1 Leptinotarsa lineolata
AGTTTTAATAACTTCTTATTATTTGCGAGCGCTTTCGATAGCTGGCAGACTTATCAACGAACAAGAAGACCAATCGTTCAGATTCAATAGAGCCATGATGAAGATAGCACTGCCAGCTATCGAAAACGCTTGCAAATAATAATGAGAAGTTGTTAAAATTTCAAATTCTTTTTGTAAAGGAGTCTCAATATTGAATTATATATAGTAATACAACTTTATGATTATCATCAAATTATTTGATTTGATGATACACTCAGTCATAGATGAGGAGCATCATATAATATATTTATAGTGGTATGTTATATTTATTATTGTATCCACTCGCCTACACCATAAAGAATAGACAATTTTTGAACCCTCTATTAAAAAATGGTAAAAATACAATATAGTAAATGATACAATCAGTTGAATCCAGCTAAATATCAATTATCTTCATGGAATTATCATTTCATAAAGATTTTGCATCATAGTGATGTGCATTCCCCTGAGGTGTGCACCCACATTTCGTGATTTTTATCTAGATATGGTTCGATCCTCTTATGTTGTTGAGTCCTTCCGTTTTCTATGCTCACTTCTGACAAGTGTGAGAATCTTTCAATTTTCCCATAGGGTCACTCCATTTCATTGTATGGTTTCATCATATTATGCATATGTCTCCAATTTCAAAAGTATGTATCCTTCTCATGCTGTCTAGACTTCTCCATTTTCTTTCTCTTCCTGTTTTATTTTTATGTCACTATTTTATGCTTTTTGATCAGAATATTCTTTGATAAAGGTACTAACTGGTGGAATAATCTGTTCTTATATTGCTAGTAGAGCAAAAAAAGTTCGAATATTTGTCTTTCAACATTTCTTATTCATTCTTTCGTTTTTTTATATGACGATGATGATTATGTATTTCTCATTTCTTTTGAGAATGAATCTATCATTATGTATATGTATAAGGTATTGTCATAAAGGTGCGCTATTGTGAGTTTCGTAAAACGAGAAAATGAACTTATTTATTTACTGACATGCAGATCAAACGTAAAATGATCATGCAAACTAGAATGTTCAGTTCGGGTGCTTGCTTCTGTTCTCCTATTTGGCCGGTTGAGTCCGAATGGTAGCGACACGGTTGATACCATCCCTCCCTTTATTCTTCCAAGTTTCCATACCATGGGTGGTTAGTTCTCCTCCTTTATCAATATGAGAGTTTATACCTCTAACTGTCTTTGAGACATTTTTCAATTGAGCCTTTACTGAACTTCGTAAATAAACTCTTTGCTCCGTCTCTCCTACAAATTTTGAATGAGTTTTGCAGCATTTCAAATAATGACAATGAATGATCTTCCTACTGAGAGAGGTTAGAGGGGTGAAGGATCTGATGGATAAGTGGAAAGTAGTGTGAGAGAACGACAATTTTTCATTGCCTTGATTTGCGATAATGAAGAAAGAATTTTTTCAAAGGTGAAGTGAGCGCTTCCCATGACTCGCATCGTGAGATGTTTTATGGATTTCACGCCGGCTTCTCACAAATATCCAAAGTGTGGAGAGTACGGCCTAATGCATTTCCATTTAATACCTTCGATTGAGGTTGCTTTCATTGTTTTGAGGTCGTTGGACTGAATGAACCTACTATGCTTGGATACTTCAAAACTGATAGAGACAAAATTTTCTCTGTTGTCGGAAAGTATTTCGAAAGGTTTTCCTCTTCGCGCTACGAAATTATGAAGGGATAAACTGAATGAATCTCTCGTTAAGTCGGAATCTAATCCAGATGTATTGCTTTTCTTATGGAACAAACGAATGAACTGATGTAGCAATTGCTAGCCATGACTTTTCTCATCTTTGATCATGAGTGGTCCGGCATAACCCACTGCGTAAAAATATAATGGCGGCTAGGGTGCCCATGTCTCACTTGGTAAGTTTCTTATGATGGGTTGCACTACTTTCAGATTATTTCTGGAACATTCTATGCATTTGCATATGATTTTTCTTGCGATGGAACGATCCAAGGTGTACCAGAAGGTTTCTCCAATAGAACACAACAATTTTTGTAGAACAGCATGTAATAGTTTCTATTGATCATCATCAAACAATAATTTTGTGTAGTGGTTTTTGTTTGATTGTATAATTGAAAACCATTTGGAAAAAGGGTATTTGGAAATGGCTTTCCTTCCTCCAACTCTGATGATTCCTTCCTCATCAAGAAGAAGGTTGAGAGAGAAGAAGTTACTTCCTGTTTCAACTAGCATTTTATTTTTCAGTTTCTCAAACTCATTGGGAATTGATTTGCAATGCGCCATTCTAATGCGCTCATTACGTGCCACCTTCAGAGTCTTTAGAGTAATGATAATAACTTTATTCACAAGAGCAAAAGTTATGGGAAGGGTTTGTTTTTCACGTCCTGTGTTTGCATTATTCAAGAAAGTGTATAAGCCACACATCTTTCAAGTCTGTTAATGTTTGAGAATTCCACTAAATCAATCATTTCAGTTTCGCTTGAAATATAAAATGATTTTACAATTATCTTCAATTCACGCAGTTCTTTTCTGCTGAATTTTCGCTACAAGGTTCGCTACAAATACCTTTAGTTGGTTTAGTGGCATTTTGAGCCAACTCAGCACTATGGTAGAAAATTCTCCTGTCAAATTTTGTACACAACGCATCCGAGATCTTTGAGCGCATCTTTGAATTCTAATCTGAGTATTGTGTTAGTATGTAGTGGTGCCACTTGGCCTTTAAGCATAAGTCAACGTAGCACTTTGCGATGAGAGGCAATGCATTCCAATTTGTTTGCAAAGAACGTGCCTAGCAATTTGAACATGATTCGAACATGAAAGTCGTGCCTTGAATTCGTTCCAGAATGACTCAAGATTCATAGGAAGGTGCCCATCCCAGTCTAACTTTTCTAACCCCAATTTCTGCCTAATCATGTTACTGTAACTGGGCGGTGGAGAGCGAGTGGATGAAAAATTGTGGAAGTGTAAAATAAAATTGTTTGTTTTGTATTTTTGTTTTTTGGTATATTCAATTTGAATATCAACCTATCTGTTTGGGACAACCAGGCTAAACCCAAGGTTTGAGTGTTTTCATTGGTTCCAAAATCCACTATATTGACATTATGTTGCAGATCACGAACGTATTCCAATACCTTTGAATCGTAAAAATGAAATTTTCGTGATTCGAAACAACCAGTCTTCAGAACAAAAGACACATATTCACATTGAAGTTTTTTCTAATGATTTTTGCTGTCAGAGGATGGAAAAGGCACCGAATTGCTAAGAATGATGATGCAGCTCTTCACCATACGTAACCGTGGTCAGTTTATACACCAAAAGAGGATTATTAGGACTTTTTTGACAATCAATTATCTATTTGAAGATATCGGACATATGTACCCTTGACGTTGATATGCTGTCTTCACACGTAACCTCATGGTGTAACAAATAGAAGAAAGATTTTACTGCTTCATCTTCACTATGAAATCACCATATGAAGATCTGAATTTAATATTTTCATTCAGCTTTCTTTCCCAAGAAATGAAACGCTTTCTAGCTTGTTCATACGATTCCCCCAGATCTTTCGAAGATTTCTCGAATGGAATTTCAACTAAAAACCTGTCATTGCTCAGTCTAATCGTATTTTGAAAGGAATACTCTTTGCATAATTTTTTTTTCTCCGGATAAAAGTTTGTCAGTGAATATCTTTTCGATTTCCAATAAAAGGGTTAATCGATTCTGAATGACAGGGTTATGACTGAAATGGCAAAAATTTTTCTTCAAGAATGATCTACGTACTGGCCCTGAAGTAACCCAACCAAGTTGAGTTTTTGTAAAGTTGGTTCGTGATGCCCTAGAGAAATTTGAACAACATTTATCAATCGTTCCTATAGTAAGTCGGCATACTTGGTTATTACATCGACAGGTAGATGGGGCGACGTTTTTGGAAGTTCACTTCTGCCTAGTTTGAAAAATGATACTCTGAAAGTAATTCGATTTTTAATTATTAAAAAATCGACTTCAGGTTGATGATAGACACTACCTTGCACTGACGAGTGCAAGCCCGAAACCGTTCTGCAAGTGTGTTCCAATAATTAAAAATCGATTCCGGAATTGGTATCGCCAAATGCATATGCAGAAATTACTTCTGTGAAGAATCCTGCACCGAAACCTGTCGGATATAATCCAACCAATTGTTCATTCAGATAATTTGATCATTTATTTAATAATAGAATTGATCCGCCCTATCAACATATCAATGGAACTCGGTTCGTAAATATTTTCCAGTCCGACAAGTTTTCTGTGATTTCCGGAAGTACGTAAGAGTGGATGTTAGCACAAAAAGTGTGGTTGTATTGAGTTTGCATATTGACTTCGCATTTTCGTTTGATGTAAGAGGTAGTACGATTTTCACCACATACTTCCATATTAGTAGGGACATTATGCAAGTTGAATTTTCCACACGTATCCTACAGTATGGTGTAAAGTCAGTAGTGGTGGAAAGTCAGTAGTGATGTCAAAAAAGTAGTGATTTGATCCAAAAACAGTTGTATTTGTATTTTGTAGATATCTACATACATAAGCATTCACAGTTATTTAATAATTACTATAGAAAGTAAACCAAATAATTAGTAGATTTCAACTGTCAAACAGTAGAACAGTAGTTCGGCAGCCAAAACAGAAGATCTACTGCAAAAATGGTAGACCTAGTGACACTGCACACGTCACTCCTCTCATGCGATTTATTATTCATCTGCAGTGAATTGATCCGTAATATATCGCAGTCTAATTGCATCATGGCTTTGTTGGGATAGGCTCGACTTTCTCACTCGCAACATACTGAATACTACTGTGATGAATGATTCTATTATTATATAACAATTTCTCTTGGGCATAAACACAAATGTCAGTACCTCAATCGTCTTTGTAGACACCATGACAATTGTCATTACCTAAGAAACCAAACGTCGTTAATTAGTTCAGTCGCTGATTCTATTAATTTTCAAAATGTTTTGATAGTTATTTCACTATTCCGGATGGCAATACATCCATAAAATCGAGAATCGTGAGTTATAAGTGGTGTGACGCTTGTTACTACTGAAAATAAAAATAGTAAGAAACATTCAAGTGAAGAGAGGAAATGTACTCTATAGCTAATAGTTAGAAAAACTATGTAAAATATGACAGTGCTGTCAAACCTTCGACTGTCATTTTCAAAGATACCTGTGATGACAAGAGTAACATGACAAGTTGAACAGATTTCTTTTCATAATGTTTTCGATCGATTATTTATTGTATGTGATTGTAACCAATAGGAAACGCAGAATGTGATGTTTCTCTAACAGATAATTTCAGATGTTCAATATCTGTTTTTTTGTTTATACAATTCGGGTTACTATTGATGGACATATTTTTTTCTTAATGTAAAGTTTTAGTTTCATTGAATTTTATTTTTTGTCCTGTTTTGAGATAATGTTGTGTTAATGCACAGGAACTTTTATTCAATCTTCAATTACTTTCGTAATAGGTCATTCTACCCGATAAAATTCTAATAGTTGTTCCAATATAATGAAATTGTACGGTATATGATAGATTTTTTAAAATCAGGTATTATTTATTTCAGTCGTGTTTTCAAATTTCCCACTGCTTCTGCTTGAAGTTTCACCCAGAACGTTTTTTTCCAATAGAAACTTCAATTTTATTGAACAATATTTGGAAATAAATAATACTTAATATTTTTATGTAGAACAGAAGTTATAATCAATAACTAGCGTTATTGGTTATAACTTCTATTCTACCATTCGTAGAAAACCATTATTTAGAATTTTTTCCGGAAAAAAGTTGTCCATCATTATATTTTCCAACAATTAAAAATTTGTCTTTAGGTGAAGTATTATATAAATTTTCATTGACATCTGATGGGTAATCTGCTATCAATGCTTTATCTCTCACGAAATATTTTTCTAATTGAAAATGATATCGTTTTATTCACTAATACTTCTATGGCGTTGCATCACTAGTCGCTGAGAGGGCGTTACCAACTTTTTTTCAAATGGAAACGAGGGTCTCGTGATATTGGGGTTTTAATTATGAGCTAGGGTTGCAACCATTTACTTTTTCTTATCATTTACTTTGGTTGATTTAACAATTTTGTTCTATCTCATTTAATTCCTTCCTTACTCCATTATCATGAAGTTTTTAAAGAATGCTACTGAAAGAAGAGAAGACTTATATCAAATTATGAGGAAATCATATTTTCTTTTTAATTGAATGAACATCTCTCTACTCTTGACGTCTATACAAAAACCTTAGGAGTGTTTAGTTGAGAAAAAATAAAGTATCATAACTATGAAATAATCGTTTATTCAGGGAAAGTGTTATCAATTGTATTAGGAATTATATAATATACATTTGTCTCAAGAATTGAAACTTACCTCTGATTCACAATTTCTCTTTTCAATACATTCTTCAGTTCTAAGTAGTTCAACACCAGGACAAACTGCTTCATTTTTTGGATATTTCAACCTCCTTTCTTTGAGTCTAACACCTGTTCCGCATGAAGAACTGCAGCTAGACCAGTCGGACCATTCTTCAACTTCACAATTAGCCTCATCTGCCTCATCTGCCTCATCTGTGGGTGAAACAGTGTGATCAGTGGAACTATTGCTTTCTTCGTGATCAACACTTAAACAGGGCTTTTCATAGATCCTCTGCCTTGTGAAATGGAGCCTTGCAATTGCGTTCATCGGTTCCCCATCTTCGCTATAGAACGGTGATCTTGGATCATTAGGATTGTTAGGTGTTATAGGAGATATTTCTTTTTGTTTATATAATGGCACTGATGACTAAAATAAAAACGTCCTGTTGAAATATTGGTTTTATGAAATCCATCTGTTATATGATATTATATCATTTATGAAACAATTCGATGAGAGGGAGGCAGTGATTTGATGAAGGATGACATAAAATCTGAATTTGGAAGCATTATTTGAGAAGCTACGAGTGTAAATGGAAGTCGAATGTTTACTTATCATTCCTGAACATTCGACTTCCAATTTCACTGTTAATTTGTTACATAATTCTGCCAAATAATTTCATGGCATCTCCATTGAGTATAGATATTATTGAAATGATTGAAAAATATCTTCCGGAGAGGTGCATATGGCATGCTCCAGGTCAGATGAAAACACCATACTCTTGCCTCTAATGTAAACCTACGACTATGTATATAAGTGTGATAGATAACCGACGAAAAAACAACATGTAACCCAGCTAATGCTGCACAGAAAGATGAAGTGAAATCATCAGGCACCTGTGCAACGTCTTTCATTTGGAAGATTCGTCGCAAGTAACTTCCTATATATGGAATGGAACTAATTTCTGTTCCTCATATATATGAAGTTACTTGCGACGAACCTTCCGAATGGAAGACGTTGCTTAGGTGCCTGATGATTTTACTTCAGCTTTCTGCGCGGCATTAGCTGGGTTAGTTGTTGTTTTTCCATCGTGTATCTACCAGACGTACCAACAAAGTCGTAGGTTCACATGAGAGGCAAGGGTACAGTGTTTCCACCTAAACTGGATTCTACAACTAGCTGCCTTGCAGTAGAATTTGCAGTGAAAGACAGAGGACGAATCTTGAAGGTGGTTGATGACTAATCTTGGTTTTGCAATTTATCACTTTGAGGAGCCTCGTTTATCTTTGGTTTCTGAAATATATAACTTCTCTACTTCTGAAAGATAAATTAATCTAAAGTTTGGGGTCAATACCAGACCATGTCTTGATCAATAAGGCGTAGGTTCCATCACCTATTGACTCCAGATCAAACACCGTGACAACTGGATTGAGTGCTGGACATGAAAGTTCAGTTTTAACAGGAAGATTCAGTTTTGTTTTGAGTATACAGGAGAAAAATATGACCTTGTTTTGAGTATACAGGAGAAAAATATGATCGAAATGATTATTCGGACAGCGATTCAATTTGTATCGATTGGAATATTATAACGCTGTTGAAATTTAAAAAATATTTGATTATGTAATGTGTTATTTTATTCTTGTTGGTACTGTTTTCATGGAATTTGGATTTCAACAATGAATCAACATATTTTTGAAGAGACCTACCGAGTATTCCAATCCATCATTTGTTCCGATGTCTATTGGATACAAGTTATATGTATACGATTCTTCCCACGTACAATCCTCTTTACATAACTCGAAATTTGAAACTCCAACAATCCAATCCGGGGATGGAATTATTTTAGTTACCAATGACACCAGATGATTTTTATTGTCAACTCGAAAAACAGCAAAAGACGATTGAGTTATATTGGGATATCCTAAGCCCCTGGCTTTTATAATTGTTCTAATATTTTCACCCTGAAAAAAATTGATTGGGTAATTATGAGGTCGGGACCTGGACTATCCGATAATCAAGAGAATGGAAAAAGTCATATGTTTCCATTAGAACAACTGCGCGAGAGAACAAGCTCTCACGATTATAATTCAGATAGTCATTATTTCGAAAAACATCGATTTAAATATTGAAACCCAGGCTTTTCCAGATACAACAAAATTATTTAATTTATTATCTCTCTCAATATCTGATTCGAAGTATGTCCTTCACCCATAATTTAAAACTGTATTTCTGATCAAATTCATTCTAAAACAAACCCAATATTAAACACCGAAGTAGATCAATCGTACTGGAATATAGTTCAGATATTTTATGTATTAGCACAAGCTGACTTCAATGGGGAATATTTGGTAGCTTGAGTTGGGGGATATGAACTGGATAGAAAGGATAATGGGTCCCGTGCAGGTAAATTATGTATATACTCTAAAAACATTTATACAAGAACTATGGATAAATTCGGAAATAAAAGGGAAAAATGTGCCATTAGCGTTTTCAGCAACCGTGCTAAGAATCGCACGGTATTCCTTCGTTAATACTTAGCTTCTACAAGTTTCGACTTATGACGGTTGTTGTTCGTACGGGGGCGACAGCTGGTTGACGGAGAAAGATATTTTGAATAGGTGTTCTTGATCACATTTTCTGTATACATTTTCATTCATTTTGGAAACACTCAATTTATCTTAAATAACCGACTTGCCAACGAGAATAATAAACACAACGTCAACCTAGATAGACTTGATTATCACTACTTTACAGCCAATTTACGAATGTCATACCAAACTCCAATTCATTTTCATTTTTTCATTATTTCCTTGTTAAAAAATACATTGTCATGCATGTCATGACAAGGAAAACGTCAGCCAATTTACGACTGTCATACCAAACTTCATTTCATTTTCATTATAAAGAAATAACAGTTTAAAATTCAAGTATGTAGCAATTTTTTTTAATTAGTGACTTCTTCAGTCTTGATTTTGGAATGTTAAGATTTGGTGATATTTCAATTGATTATTCTAATTTTTTGAACATTTTTGGTCCAATATAAAGAAAACCGTTCTGATAAAGAGTTGTTCTATGAATATTGAGCATCAGTTTGTTTCTAGAACGAGTTGGATAATTATGTTGCTGAGAAGGTATATTATGCTTGTTTCTATAAACATATATACACAATTCATAAATATAGAGATCAGCAACAGTTAGTATCTTGAGATTTTTAAAAGCATCTCTACATGATTCACTCCAACCAATATCGGCAATGATTCTTATTATATTTTTTTGCAAAATGAATATTCTTTCACCAGCAAATCCGGTACCCCAATTCAAAATTCCATATCTCAAGTGACAATTTATGGTCGCATAGTATAAGCTCAGTAAAATCTCTTTACTACAAAAGTTAGCCATAAATCTCAGAGCATAGCAGTTTTTTGTCAATTTAATACAGAGTGTCTCAATATGAGGAGTCCATGTGAGTTTTCAGTCCAAGGTGACGCCTAACATTTTTGTAGAAGTACAAGATTCAATTGGCAGATCCCCATTATCTTGGATAACAAAATGTTCGGGAGAGTTACTAATTTTGAACTTCATCATCACAGTCTTAGATATATTGAGTATTGAGTGATTTTTTTCTGCCCATATGTTTACTTGTTTATGTACATCCTGGGTTCTTTTCTGTAAGGTCGTTGAATCAATTTCCTTCACAATGAAATTTGTGTCATTTGCATTCGCTACTGTGTGAATAGACAGTTCTTTGTTATTTTTTGGTTCCTAAATGCGAAAATGATAGTAAAACTTTCCTAACACGTAAGATTTTTGAGTAATGATTTTTTTCACAAATATTTAATGAACACGACATTTCAAATTTGCTTTTCCTCTCAATTTAGGAAATCGTTTGAAATCTGGTAACACAGCGGCTCTACCCAGTATTCAAATCTGCTTCCACTGTATACGGATTTTGTAACGCCGTTTCTCGAACTCCCGATACTCTTATACTGTTATCTTTGTGAATGAAATAAGTTGACTCCTGTAAACGCAGTATCACGTATTTGAACTCGATGTACGCAACAGTACAAAAATGTCCAAAGTACAGAAACGTGGCTGCGTTAATCCCGCAGATAGTTTTCGCTATATATGTGGTCAGTTTACTCCTAAATCTTAGAAACGGCCAATTAATCAAATGACCAAAGTAGCTAAGCATAAGTATTTTGGGTTTGTTTTTGGTGATCAAGATCGGGATTGGGCTCCTCACGTATGCTAAACCTGTGTAGCAAATCTAAGTAACTGGTTTAATGGCGAACGCTCTTCTATGCCTTTTGCATTTCCAATGATTTGTCGAGAAACAACAAATCATTACAACGACTGTTACTTTTGCAAACGTGTCTGGTTTTTCAAGAAAGAGCAAACACAAAATTGTATATCCGGATAATCCTTCTGCAATAGGGCCGGTTCTTCATGGAGAAGGTTTACCAGTTCCAACACCCTCGACAAATTGGGAGGAAGATTTGGAAATGTATGATGACCAGCAAGGTTCCGATGATGTGCCAGAAAAAGACGGACCTTATTTTCCCGAGAGTGAAGGAGGCCATTAGTGTGCTAGCTGAGGCCATTGATAAATCATTCGTAAATGGAACTTTACCAGAATGGATGGAAATAGCTATAATTAATCCTATGCACAAAAAAAGGATTGTGATGTCATTTGAAACCTGAGACCTATTTCCCTCTTAGTAATCATCTCTAAATTCATTGAGCAACTGGTAAAATGAGAGTCATTTCATTTTTGATCAAGTATACTGTACTTGATGTGGTATGTGTGCTCTCGAAAATGGATTGGCCACAGGAATAAAATTTAAAGAAAAAGAGCAACTTAGTGGCGGACATTTGAAAGATATTATATTCGACACGTAATGGCATCAATAGATATTCAAACGAATGAAAAATTTCGATGATATATTACACATACTTTGCTTTATTTGAATTTAAAGATAGGGAGCTCTTGATGAAATACTCTATATATAAACATTGAATTACACGAAAGAAAACGTACTTTCGAAACAACTATTTCTATATGAACGTTGAATTATACCGAAATCACTTTTCCTATTCAGTTTTTACTTCAAACAAAGGACTCCAATAATCAGAACAACCATCTTGATAGAGTGGTCTGGATATAGTCTGCCGAGTTCGAAGAGAAAATCTTGATGCTTTATCCGTTTTTCCACCTCTTTTCGGAAGATATTTGCCTCGCCAGGAGCTGAAAATTCCATGACAAATATCGTCTTGCTCTGGTGGTGGAGAAGGACTACATCAGGCTTAGTAGCTTGCATAAGCCTGAGAGTGGGGAACGAAAAGTTTCAATAAATTCGGTACTTCTCGTTCCCCACAACGGATTCAATATCCTCGGAGCGTAGGGCAACACCAGTGTGTCGTCAATACCGTAAGAGTGCCGTATATGGTTATAAAGCACTCTTAGGACCGCGTTATGTCGATGGATATAGGCCGAGACCACATATACTGGACATGCTGACAGAAAGTGCATTAGGGTTTCGGACGCCTCGCGGCAGGCTCTGCACCTTGTGTCAGGAACCTCTATACCCATTACGCGACTGCGGTAGACTAAGGTGTTGAAAACACCATCCTGGCATGCCATGATATCAGCCTACTCGACCTGAGGAAAGCGAAAGTCAGGCGCTTTGATAAGCCAATGTCTGCAATGTTATTGAAGAAGACCCATGCATTGGCTTATCCTTGTGTTGCCGCAGAAGTGAGGTGATCTCTGCGCTTTTTATATGAGTGTCTGAGTTGAGTGGCTGCGGGTGTTCTACGATGTCCTTCCAGAAGGATTCCACCTGATCAGCGGTCGGCGGATTATCCACAACACGTGGATGCTCTTGAAATAAGTGAGAAGGTTTCTCGCGGAACCTGAGGTTTTCCGCGCGATACTTCTCGCTCGCATCATTAGTGACTTCTTAGCAGCCACTAGCATTCGTATTCTATCAAGGCAGTGCTGTTTGGTGGTCAGCAGCACGCCTTGACTCGGATACGTCATAGTTTGGCGGCTATTGCGGCTGTTCGCCGCACTGCGGGCATGAAAGGCCTGTTGGCCGCCCTGTAATCCATCACACATTGGATACGAGACGCATGTTGTCTCGCCGGCGTGATCTTGGTCTCCATTTTGTGTACACGCCGTTCAATCTTCCGAACCACAAGGTCAGGATTCCGTCCTTTCGATTCGGAAAGCGATTGGACGACGCTGTACACGGCGGTGTTGATTTGCCAGATGTCAGCCTCTTTTATTAGAACGATATGAACCTCAACATCCAAACAAGCCAGTTCTTGTGACTTCAGGGGCCTATAATCCTGTGGAGCGCCCTGCGTGTCCTGATTGTCTCCATTGGTGGCATGATGCGAGTCTCCTCTCCAGCCGTGCCAACGGGCGGTAGAACTTCATTAGTAGGCAGGAAAGGAGCCCTGCCGCCGAAGATAGGATACGTAATCACTGAGATTTTGG
>WOGR01006702.1:0-12902 GCA_015342045.1 Leptinotarsa lineolata
ATATGTATATATGTGCACGTAATATTCATTAGTAGCTAATGACAATTCTAATCTAGGCAAATACTCGCCTAACATTCACATTCATTGTAACTAATAAAAGCTTTCATAAACGTTTGAATATTTTAGACTCTAGACAGTACTTCATACAACTTCGTGAATAAATTTTGTGGACGTTAATAATTCATTTCGTAACTTTCCACTGTAATTATTGATAAACATAAGGGAAAATTGTGTCGTCCGGGAAAACAGAACAGCGAAGCACAGTTTGCAAAAAAGTTAATAAGGTCGTCTTTGTGTGGACGTTTAATTATAACTTGTAGATTTCCTCCGCTGAGAGTTACGAGTGAGTGTGAACTATTGCCCGAGTTACGTTGTTGCTGAAACCTTTCAATATTCACTGAGTTCATTCGAAAACTGTACGGAAATCAATTTTCATTCACCTTCGTCATCTCTTTCAGAACACTAAATACAATATTTTATGTGTGAAACATCAATTTGAAGTATATTTACGCATGGGTATTCAAGTTTTAAAAAACGCCGTCATCTTTTCGAAAGTTTTCGAGTGTAGGCTGAAGAATTTCTCTAATGAGCAGAATGCCTCAACTAGCAAAATACTACTTATGACTTCTATAATTAGTTTGTAAATTGAATTGATTGGACTCTTCGGATTTTTTGTGACCTGAGAAGATTCTTTCATTATTCCTTAAGATATTTTGATTGGACTGAAGCAGATATGTTATAGTCGAATCGGTCCTTCATTAAATTTTGTAATTCACTGCACTTCCTTAATTGATGTCGGTATCTTCCGAACCTTTCCTTGGAATTATCAAGTCTCTCTCTCAATATTATACGCTGTTTTGAAGAAAACCTATGAAATCAATTTGAAGGTAGATTAGGTTACATTAGCTCAAAAGTGAGTGGGTTTATTCAACCGTTCACTGCAACCCGCAAGGGTTTGTTGTGACTCACACCTATCTACATTCGGCCAAATAAAGCCAGCTTTTCAACGAAGCCGATTAGTTTATATGATGAGTAATCTTTCAGGTCAGATAGTGAGAATGCGGCTCTGCCAAATTATGAAAACCTGATTCAATCCGCAGAGGTCAGGCACAAAATATGTGCTCTGCTGTTTTGTCTTTTTCCAAACAGAGGCGACACACTCTGTCTTTCGACAGTCCGAGTCTCTGCATATTATGATTCAGACGACAGTGATCTGGAGAAGGCCTGTTAGACATCGTAGTTCATCCCTACTGTAATCCAACAACTTTGCTTTCAAGCTTCGAAGGGTAAATAAACGTTTGGAGTGAGCCAATTCTGGAAGAGTTTGCCAGTCCATAAATTTTCTTGCCATCAAATGTTTATTTCGCAAATCCTAAAGCGATAGCAATGACAGGTTCTGATCCGCTGAAGCTGCTTGCAGCACTCTCTTTTGCAAGGGAGACAGCAGTCTCATTGCCTTCCAGGCCAGTAATTCAGATGAGAGAAAATTTGTTGTCTTCCTATTGAGGAGAGTCGTTTTGGGCTTATTGGAGTTTTTGGAATCACCACTCAGTTCAGTCATAAATACTCATCTCTGTTTCAATACTGAATAAACAAATTGTATGCACTTCCACCCAACAAATAGATTCGAAATGCTAATAGTCGAAGAGGTGAATTTACATTTTCGTGAAGGAATATTGAAACAATTAAGAAGAATCTGTGTAACTGACGAATTACAAAACTTAGATGCCGGCCCCCTCATGGTCCACCTAATTAATGTATATTAAAATGTGATCGTGATTTTTGTTCTTATTTAAAGATTGTGTTTCAGAACATTTGGAAGATTGATTAATATTCTTATGATTATCTAGAACAATAAGCTTCTGCAAATCTCCTTAGCATTTATAAAGAACCCCCAACACAATATATGGGTTTTAATGAAGCCATCACGAGGACGGAAATTCAAAATTTTTTGTCCATGAATTCTTGATCAAAATTGGCCACAATGAGAAATATAGATCAAATATTAGATTGATTTCGAATCATTTATTTGGTAATTATTGGGTGGCATCTCAAAATGACCTTGATTATGACATTGACATTGTTAACTCAGCTGAGGTCGAGGTCGATGTTCAAAATTCAATAACAAATGGAAAAGTATATGTTAATGGCAAAACCACATTGCAAAATCTACATCTAAGCACCTCGAGGTGACCTTGACTATAACCGAAGGCTCAAGATAAAGGATTATTGGGTGGTCAGGGTAAAATAACAAATAGTCAACTTTCCGTTCCTGAGAATCGACGATACCTATTGAAAGTTTTTATTGTACCAAGCAGTTGAAAACTAATATATGACCTCTTGAAGGTATGAGATAAACCACATAATAATTCTTCGTGAAGCGGGCTTGAACACAAGTGGTTGAGCATTTGAAGATCAACCTCTTAGAGATTGAGCAATATTGAAAGAAAAACTTTCAAAGATTTGGTAGAGACTTGATTATTATCAACTTTCAGACCTTCCGATTTTCAATTGGGATAATTTGAGACAATTAACGATCAGAATTCATCACATCAAATTAACTTCATCATGTAATTGAGATAAGATCATTATAGGTGAAAATGAAATATTTGAAATTGTTTTATTTTGAACTAGAAATGATCATCAACCTTCACGCACGATTGACTGACAAGATCACATTAACATTAAGATACGTCACTCCAAGCCCAATAAAATTCTGTAATTAAAAATATATTTCTCCATTTGTTTTTTATGTTGACCACCGACCCCTAAGACCGACCCTAAGTCAAAGTCACGACCTCTATTCATTTTGAACTTTCACTTTCAGATACTTTTTGATGATTTCGACTGGAATTTCGTTGGAAATTTTTTCTTGAGAGTTTCCGCTTATTTTTATTTTAATATTCAATTTAAAAGACAGTTCATTGGAATTTCAATATATGTTAACATTTTTCCAACATTTTTGTTCAAGGCAATATCAAGAATTTTCATCTAATTCACAATCTATTTCGGTATATATTGAACTATTTAGACAATGAATAGTTTTTTCGCTTCTGAAAGCCATTATTGTGCTCCTCACACTACACATGTACAGCTTGTCAAATCTAGGAAGCGACTTGTGACATATTACCACATGCCTACACTACTGACAGAGAACGGAGAGATAGGATAGAAAAAAATAATCTACCGTACGACTTGTTGCCCCTATTTGGGTTTTAGAGTGGCCTGAGAGTACAGTCCTTGTTGCAAGTAGCAATAAGAGTTGATGGTTTTTTAATTGATGGCCAATTATTAGTTTAATATGATAATGCGGTATTTATGTAATTGAATTCAAATGAGTTTGTTTTCCAGCAGTCTGTATTGCATTTAATTTCGGGTTAATTGAGGTAGAAATACTTATTCTGAAAGTGCAATTTATTTGGGTTGAAGATTGAATTTCAAAATGAAAATTTCTTGAGAAACATTATATATATTATAATGAATGAACCCAAACAAAAATATGATTTAAGTTATGATCAAAATTGTATGATAGTCACCCGATTTTGTGTTTTCACAAATCCATTTTCTTCTCCTGCATTCACAATTATAAGTCTCTGCCTTTTTGAAATTCGTGCAATCAACCCTTCATTCAAATCATCATTCCAACTCTTCTAATGTGTATATGAAGTATGGATATATGTTTCATCCATATAAATTATTGTACGACTTTCTTCACGGTATTTTTTCATGTCTCTGAGAAAATTTCTTCGCAACTACTGAATCGCCGGCTTTTCTTTGAGCAATTTTTTATTTTTTTATCGTTCTCCTCCATCTGAACCCTATTTCTTTCATCACATTCCTCAGAAACTCGTAAGATCCCTTGTAACCATTTTCGTCATGTATGCGGCTTAAAGTGGGTATTTTTTTCTCAGTAATGTAATAATTGATTATATATCGACGAAGAAGGCCCTTGTCGAAATCATCAAAATCTGATTTTGATGCTTTATCAAGTCTTTTTTTCATTAGGCTTTGAAAAAGAGGATGACTCACCATTTTCAGTTGTTTTCATTTCACGTGCTATTCTTTTAATGCTGCCCAAACCTACACCCGCCGCTTTGGTACAACGCTCCTAAACTTTTATCAGGTCCATGCCTATGCCATTATCAGCTTCTCTTTGCATGAAAAAAGGTACATTAGCAATCACTTATCTCGCTTGACCACACAAAACTTTCCGTTTCAATATCGATTCGAATGTCATTTTATTATAGCACAGACTTTTGTCGCATACTATACTTCACCGAAGTGGACACTACAAGATTGTCGTTAAGGCTGAGCTCCGATCGTTTTTAAGGGTTTTCTACCACGCGCATCTTAGGAGAGCTCCTAAGCCGAGACTTTGAAGTCGCTTCCTAGATTTGACAAGCTGTACCACCGAAGATTCTGCGATCATTTCGGCTTTCTTCAGAGCCAAAATACGAGAGTGGAATTACTAACCATTCAAAGTAAAACTTGGGGTGCATCGTTCTTACAGTGAAATGAATTTATACTTGGCCAAGTTGTCAATTCCAGTCGACACCTGAGTTTTTATCCTGGAGAAGATATGATATGATCATTGAAATTTTGGCAATAAAATTTGGAACACTGGAACAATATAGTATCAATCATTTCATTTTTCTATGTATGGCAATGAATATTCCTGCACATAATGGCTATTTGTCGTAAAGAATCTCAAATAGTTCTATCGAGAACACTTGTAATTCAGCAATATACAATGACTTCTGTTCAGTTTCACGAGTATTTCCGCACATCGGTTAGAATATGCCTCTTAAGTAAGTATAAAGTTAGACTGAATTTCATCAGTTCGGAATTCCATTGTCTAATGTTGTATAAAATGATTTCAAATCCCTGAAATGAACAATACAATTGAAAATTAAAAAAGTAGCTGAAATTGGCAAATATATTAAGCTAAAAACCTGAAAAGATTCACAGTGAAATAGGCATCATCAAAAAAGATCTTCAACGGAATGGGTACTCCAAAGTGATGGTGGAACAGACTTTGGCTAAAAGGCAGCAAGAACCTCGCAAGGAAGAGAAGCCGTCAGAACCAGTACTGGCACACATCAGAGTATTATCGAAAAGGATAAGAAAAATTGGGTCCAAGTACAACATCAAACCTGCTTCAGATGCAGAAACACTATCCGCAGCAGCCTTTCGAAAACCAGGCCCCCCAAACGCGGCCTGCGATTCCAAGAATTGCATTTGCCGAAGTGAGTGCGGAAAATCCTATATCGGTGAAACCAAGAGGCCATTAAAAGTCTATATTGCCGAGCACAAATAACATACACAGCGGGGGGAAACCAGCAAATCAGGAATAGCAGAGCATGTTCGAACACATCAACATAACATCGAGTGGTCCCAAGCTGAGATCATACATAAGGAGGAACACTGGTTTAGAAGGAAATTCAAAGAAGCCGCATATATGCTGACCAACAACGTATTCAGCCAATCTAGCGTGGAGATACGCAACGTATGGAGCCCATAATCGAAAAAAAATGGCCAACTCCCGCCAAACGGTCATCTTCCGCTAAACCAGTGGAGCGGAAAGAAGAGATTAGTGATAACTGAAAGGAGGGGTTAAGTGAAAGTACTCGAAAGACCCATAAATAGTCATCTCTCGCAGGAATTAGTCCAGTCATCACCCGAAGACGATTGTGGATTCTAACAATCGCAACGTCGTGAAGTAACGTGGTTTAAAATCGCTTAATTTTTAATTACAATAATTTAATTTCATTTCATTTGCTCAATTTTATTTCACTGTGAATTCTTTTCAGGTTTTTTGCTTAATATATTTGCCAATTTTAGCTACTCTTTTAATTTTCAGTTTTATTGTTTATTTCAGGGATTTCAAATCATTTTATACAATATTAGACAATGGAAGTCCGAACTGATGAAATTCACCACGAAACATTGTCATTCATAAAGTTAAACTCATTAGCAAGACTCCTTACTGAAAATGTATTAGCTATGACCAATCAATGACCGATTAGAGTCTAATGAGTTCTTATATTCATGTCAACAATAGAAGTCACCTGATTACGAGAAGTTATGTTATGTTTTTTTTCCAAAATACACCTTTTTACGAAATACAGTCCCTAATTATTTAATCCATGGCTATTCAGCTGATCAAAATATATTGTTATCTCTGTGTACTGAATACATGACTTGACATCTCATCAATAAACTTTTTTTTTGTATCTTTGTGGCTACAAATATTTTTTTATTACGAATTCGTAAATTACGACATAATACATTTCCATACAATTTGGCGGCTATTTAAAATGCCATGTATTTTGTGCGTGATCCATAGAAGCAACCATTCATCCACTAGTATATTGAACAATGGTTGAAAAGAATGATGGGGCTGAAGTGAAATAAAAGTAAGGTTATTAGATTTTGGAGCTATCCGACGCAGGAAACTGCTACGAATTCAATTTACAAACTTTCTAATACCAACAAATTGTAATTCAAAGAGCTCACAACATTAAAAAGCAAACCATGTAAGCACAGTCTGGGAACTAATAACGTTTCGATTAGAAAAGAAGTTTTGGCACAATGGAGTATTTGAACGTTTTTGCGAGCGTTTCCTGCAAACGTCGTGTTAGCCAACTTCGAGACGAGCACGCCAACATCCAACTATCAGTTCGTTCCGCCTTTTCCATAGTTGAATTTAGTTTGATGACTTTTGCGAGAGAAATATTACACCGTGCATAGAAGTGCAAGAATCGAATTGATTTTATCGAAATATGAACTTGCTTACATGTGAATTGTTTCAAACGGAGTAGTTTTTGATGATTTCCAGTGAGACTCATACACATTCGGATATTTTCCTGAATGAAATGTTTTCTATTGTTGGTAGTAGATTTGTATGTTATATTCATACTAATGACGTGAACGGCTTCGTACGGGTAACGTACATACCTTTTATTGTATCATAGTGTCACATCAACATGACCATAAAGGTTTTCGTTTTCATCTAAAGGACGTGTTGAAAGTTCCGCCCTACAGAAAGATCTACAACAGTCTAGAATATTCTAGAGTATTCGAAATCATTATTAATGTTCATGTACCCCTTCTCCACCCCCCTCCCCCCAACAAAATTCATAATGCGCCACTTCTTTCACATTTCAACGTGAATCTTGTGGATGCTTATAAATTATATCAATAGACAAAAATAAACATCATCGTCCTTTTCATCTACTAGAAAAGGTTTTCAACAACAAAAGATAATGAACTTTTTAAAAAATTCCCTGCCACATTGCAGAAGTCTGGCAAAATTATCTTCATTTAATTTAAAAAAAAGATGCATTCTGTACAGGTAGAATTTATGAGATTCTTCGAATTCTCGTACTGCTCATGTCAGAAAATACCTGGTACTTGAAATTCGATCAATACGGATGGGGCTCAAAACAGCAGCTCACATCTCTTCGTTATCAACTATTTTATTTGGGGGTTTTCAGCAATTAACCTACCGTGTTGAAATATTAGCACACCTACCGTTCTTATAGTTGAATTCAATTGTCGATATTCATTTCGCAGTTGAAGAAACCATCACGAACAAAATGATAATGATAATTGGTAATCAGGTTCAGAATACGGTGATATCATCATATCATTTAGGAATATTAAATCTGCACATAAATCGGATTTTATAGGCTCCTCATCGATGATATTGAAGTTTCATAATTTAATTTTGAGTTATTCGAATCTGTATAGATACGGTCTATCTATATCGCTCAAAAAATTAATGCAAATTGAATTCTCACCTATTATGGCTTGGATATTGAACTATTTTTTGAACGTTTTAACAATTTTCTTCAAGAAGACGTACCAACTGTTCAAAAAGACGTAACAACTGTTCACTGAAAAAAGTATCAATTAATGTACAGGTCTATGTATACTAACATCGACAGAAGTTAATATTCCTGTATTTTGAATATTCTTTATGAAGACACCCAGAAAACGTGGAGTGCAAATGTTTGACGGAACTTGCGAAAAGGAACTTGAGATTTAATGATTTTAGAAAAATTTGATAGTTTCGAAAGTATTTTCGTTTGTCTAACAATGAATAGTAACTTTTTCCGAAACCTGCCCCTTCAGAAGTACATTCGTTACCCCCATAATTAATAAACACGTTTGTGTTCTTCATATATTCCAATAGGAGCCAATAACATATTTTCTGGAAATATTTACATAACCAATGGTACCTAGTTCTGACATAATCTTTTTTGAGACAGGAAATACTTTCTACGGTCTCAACGTTGTTGAACCTAAACCTGAACTTTGAACATTGCCTAATTCAAAATATCTGCCATCTCTTCTTATACACTGAAAGAAATTTAAATGTTACTAACAAAAACAACACTAAATTGTTGGTGTGATAAAAGTTTGTAGTCAAATTGACAGGGTTGATATTTAGGAGAGGTTAGTTTTTGGGAAAGGAAGGTTTTGGCTTTCTACTTCTCCATCTTGATACAAAAAATGTGAGAATCTTTCAAAGAAAGGAAGAAAGCAATAAATTTCGAATATCAACTCTATACAAATAATTGCAGATCATGCAAAAAAGTAACTTTCAGACACAAACTGGAAGAAAAAGCCTTCTCGAAAGAGCTATTTTCATACAAACATTGAATTACACGAAAGAAAAACACTTTCGAAACAAATACTTTTATATGAACGCTAAATTATACGAAAAATACCTTTCCCCATTCCGTTTTTATTCTAAACATTCGTAACATTCGTAATGTAATATAACCAGACATCATTCACAGGATTCCTACACAATATAATTAATGAAAGAAGTAAAATTTGATTTTCATAGGACCCTCATCCGATATTTCTCCGTAAGACACTTGCCTTATCGGCTCTTCAGTAGCAAATAAGGATAACAGTGAAAAAACACTCAGTTCGTTCATAAAATTACAACTTTTTGTCACGGAATGAGTTGAATCCACCCATGTCATCGATGATAGTACGTAAATAATATTAATTTACTGAAATTTTACTTGATTCATTAGTTATATTATGTAGGAATCCTGTGAATAACATCTGATTCGATTTCATTACGAATGTTTGGAATACAAACGGAATAAAGAAAAGTATTTTTCGTTTAATTGACCGTTAATATAGAAGTATTTGTTTCGAAAGTATTAATTTTTAACGTGTAATTCAATGTTTATATGAAAATAGCTATTTCGAGAGGGTTTTTTCTTCCAGTTTTTGTCTGAAAGTTACTTCCTAGATTTGACAAGTAGTAGATAATAAAATAGCGAAAGTAGTAAGAATTAAGAAATGCGCATAGGCACTCACAATCCTTTTCTGAAGCATGGTGGTTATCCGTTCCTTGAATTTTCAAACCAAATTCGGATAGAGATATGCCAATAAAACCTACCGGTTCCATAAATTTTCGTATGCACGATAGGTAGCCCCATAAATTCTTCTACAAAATATTTTATATCTTTCGGAACGAGCGACAAATAACTTTTATAAATAAGACTTCTGCATATACACATATCAGCGCGACCCTTTTCTGCGTCGCTGTCGTAATTCTTTCGGCTTTCGAGAGAACTCCTGCATACGTTAGTAGGAAACTTTCTAAATATCGAAATTTTTACGTTTGACGTCAGCTGAAATTTTATTAATAACATAGGAGTAAAGTTATAAAAAAATCGTAAAAACTCTGAATGGCATTCCGCTGAAACTTGATTTTTTTGAAATGAGTTAGTAAGATATGTTATGCATGCATTATAGGGCATTTTTATCAATTTCTACAGACACATGCTTACAAGGAAGTAATTTCTGTTGCTTTCTAGAATATTTCGGGTGCGTTCCACTATTCCACAATACGTTCGTTAAGCTACTGATGCATTTTCTGGAAACTTAGGAGGATTAGCATATACAAGCACCATGGAGAAAACAGCAGATTTACTATTGATTTGGCAATGAAACAAAAAACAATTTATTTTATCATGAACTTTTGGGAAAAATGAAACCAATACGGAAAATCAAAGCTACATGGTAATCTACATTGAATGCTCGAATTGACGACCTCTTTGTTGAATGTACATAAGTCGGTCCTGACAATTTCTGTGGCAATTTCCTAGCATGATAGGTGTAATACTAATACATGCATCTCTTATTTTTTGTTTGGCGATGGTTGATATCAGTACTTGGTGTGGAAAAAACTTTATCCTTTATGTATCCCCAGACAAAAAATCTAAAGGAGTAAGATCTGGGTATCGAGCTGGCCAGTTATTTGGTCCATTGTTTCCAATCCATTTTCTTGGATTGGAAACAATCCAAGAATCCATTTTCTTGGATTGGAAACAATGGATTGGATTGTTCCCCTACTATTGCTGCATTATGGGGAAGTGCACCGTCCTGTTGAAAATATTGTATTTCATGTCGGATATTCAGTGGCAATTCATCTAAGTAGCCATCGAGTTCATTGAATGAAAAATGAAGATACATTTCACAATTCAAATGATCATCGTAAAAGAAAGGGCCAAGGATGTTTGTTCCCACAATTACCCACCAAACATTTATTCCGTACCTTTCCTGGGAATTGGTTTCCCTATGTAAATGTTAATTTGTATTATTCCACCTATAATGAATATTTCTGTTAAACCAACCATTGTTGGTTTAACAAAGGATGGCCATCCATGCCTCCCGCCGATGAAATCAGTCGTTTTGTAAATAAGAATTTGATGAGAGTTAAAAATGCTCGAAACTTAACGGAAATGTCTTCCAACATATTTTGAAATAGTTTCTATATTTTGTGTGAAGAGACAATTCAATTTTTGGGAAAGTTTTTGGCTTTCTACTACTCCATCTTGATACAAAAAATGTGGGAATCTTTCAAAGAAAGGAAGGAAGCAATCATTTTTAAAGAAGTAACTCTAAACATAGATGTGTAGATAATTCAAAGAAGTAACTTTCAGACACAAAATGGAAGAAAAAGGTCTTCTTTTTTCTTAATTTGTGAAAGCCATTTTTCGCCAAAAATTCAATGACTTGTACAAAACGTCATTGAGTGTAACAAATTGAAAGTCAAAGATAGAAACATCAAAGTCAAAGCCTAATATGATAAGAATTAATTTTTTTCAATATCTCCAATTTCTCGAAAAAGAATGATAACTTATAACGTACGAATTTTATAAGAGAATTTTCTGCACATTCATTTTCTACGAAAGATAACTTGCCAGTTCTGTACTCAAGAGGTTGACAACAATTGAATTATAAATCTTTCAATCCATCCTAAAAGATTTACCAACTTTTGATATTTCGAAAAGTATCTATAAAATATTGAATAATCTATAGGGGAATCCAAAAATAAGGAAGGTGTACCAGTTTTTCTTTCTCGAATAATTTCATCTTCTGATGAATCATAAACGTGGTTGGGCCAACTGTTCATCATTGAAAAGGTGAAATCTGCTTTTATTTAAAACAAAAAGAATCCAATGTAGCGCTTATGGGAAAAAATAAAGTTGATGATGGTGGCAGAAAGACGAAACGTCGGATAACAAATCTGAAAACACCATTATGTAGCAGGGAAAAAGTAGTAATGTGAAAGTACAATTCATTTTCGAATCCTTCGAAAAATAAAGCTAGAATAAATTCCATTTTCCAAAATTTCTAGTTTTTCCTGATATCTCCGGATATACTCGGAATTTCAGATGTTTCTCAACGGCATATTGATAGTCAGGTAAATGCGCAACTTTGCACCATTCCATCATCTTCGTAGCTCTCATAGTTTCCAAGATCCCAATGGTAAGAATCGAATTTCAAACACCCTGTACATATTAATTCCAATTAACAGCCTTCAGTCCGTCCATGACATCCGAATCTATGATTCTTAGTTCCCAATAACATTGGATGTTTGCTGCTCAATGTTGTGTCTGCTCACTTTCATCCGATTTTGGAATGTCTACGTCGTTCCCATCGAGCCATTCAACATCGTGGTCCTCTAAATTTTGTATAATGAACATCAGTTATTAGCACGACGAGCAGAGACTCTTATAGGCCTAACGTTGACATCAGTTTGCGTGTTTACTTTTTTATGGATCTACTCGATGTGACGATTAAGTGACTTGACGGTAGCATGTAGATGAATTATGCTTTCCACTTCAGATAGCGATGTATGTTGGTCCAGAATATCCAACGGCTTGCGGTTGTCCTAGCATACTGGAAGTGATTTTGATACCAGCATAAATTGATGGTATTAATTTATTACTCAGTCGTGATCAGGCAATTTCATTCTATATTCCATGTGCATTAAAAGAGGTGCTTGCTTATTTGCCTCAGTTACACCGCTAGGGACTCAAGCTTTATCATCCTGAGATATAAAAATTCTCCAAATAATGGATTGATGTTTCAGGGAAATTGCTGTCTATAATATAACAATTTTCAATTGGAGGTGATTCATTAGCAATGTCGCACTCGAAGTGACCAACGGATAATCTTCTTACCAACTCTAGAGAGGCGTAACAAAATAATATTTTTATTCATTTAAACACAGGTAATTACGTAAAAATTGTTATAGTAGGTGGCGCTACCTGGTGTCAATGGTAAAACTAATTACATTTTTTTATTATGCCTAATACATTACTTCAAAAAACAGAAACAAAACATAAACATAAACAAAATAATTATTGTATTCCTTTTATATAGAAAGAGAACTACAGAGCAAAGAAATAATAACCTATGTTATGCTTATGAAGTTTTAGAATCCATTGACAAGTTTGAAGAGGAGTCCCCAGTCACACTTAAATCTATTATTATCTGGTCGAAAACAGTGTCTACCATCCCGTCCAATCTCCACATTTTCTCTTCTTCCTTGATCACATGGGCTACAGCATTAGCCCAAT
>WOGR01006703.1:0-12901 GCA_015342045.1 Leptinotarsa lineolata
AATAATTCTTAGATATTTGATTAGACATTTGATAGCCATTTTTGGGAAAGAAAGTTTATGGCTTTCTACTACTCTATCTTGATACAAAAAATGTGGGAATCTTCCAAAGGAAGGAAGGAAACATTTTTAAAAGAACTAACTTTAGATGTGTAGATCTTTCTTTCCCAAAAATTATTCACTCTCAGAAATATAACCCTTTCAATTCATGTAGATAATATTCCAGAAAACATATATTCGCCAAAGCTTTGAGAATATCAGTATTAGTCCAGTCATCTTAGTGAGTTCACCTCGGAATTTGATATACATATAGCTATAAACTCGCATAAACTTGTATTTTGACATCCTAAAAGTTGTCTTGAAACCTAAATATGGTAAGGCGTACGCGATTATCAAAATCTGAAGTCAAAGGTCACAAATATTGATTTTATGCAAATATCTCGTTACCCGTGGGTTTTTGTAGAGGTATGAATTCCCTATAACATTTGTTACAAAGATATGTTTATACGTTAATTCGTTTTCTAGATAAAGAGCGGTAAGCGCGCGGTTGGATAAATTTTAGGATGTCAAAATACAAATTTACTCGTATACGAGTTTATAGATGGGTATCTCAAATTACAAGATACTTTGCTAATTTTGACTAAGATGATTGGACCATTGAAGAGATAACTCATTCCAGGTTCTCGAAGAAGATGGCAACCAAGCTCAAGTTATTTCTATTTTAAAAAAAGGTAAGAGGCCAACCCCCGGTAATTATAGACCAATTTCAATAATTCCAGTGTTATCTAAAGTAATAGAAAAAATAATTAAGATAAAGCTGACAAAGTATTTCGAAAAATACGGTATATTGCACAGAAATGAATTTGGATTTAGGAGCAAATGCTCCACAATAGATGCGATATATAAAATTGTGGAAAATATTGTCGAAGGCTTTGAGGAGGGCAAGCATACTGCTATCACGCTGTGTGATCCAAGCAAGGTCTTCGGCTGTGTTATCCTATGTTTTCTTGTTGAAAAAATTATCCCGTTATATACCCTCTGCTCCCTGTTCGTATCTCACGAACAGGGAGCAGAGGGTATTTGTTAACAACAGATACTCTAGTTCAAAGCCAGTTATATACGGTGTACCACAAGGGTCAGTTCTTGGATCAATCTTGTTTATCATCTACATTAATCATCTGTTCTTTCATTTATTTTCAAATGATAGTTATGTTTGCTGATGATGCAACACTCATAAAAATACAGTAAAATTGGAGATTATTATTGAACAGGCAGAAAATCAAGCGGAGGTGTTTATATTACGTAGTAACTTTTCGGGGTGAACTTTTCAGTTTGCCCTTTACTTACTCTTCAGCAGATTCTCTATTGATTTACCTTTTATTTTTTTCAGATTGTGGAAGGTTATAAACCCAGAAAAACCAGTATAAAAAACAAAAATTTTTGTTTTATCAGAGTGAATAAAAGTTCATTCAGTATAGACAAATTATTACCACTTTATAACAGTATAATCTCTAAGCGTTATTCCTCACTTAAATAAAAAGCCCTGACACCTTTCCTTTATGACAACACATACTTCTGGAAACTCCGAATCGAAAAAATAGTCGTATAATTCGAAGGGTTCCGAATGTGATCTAATTTTATGACTACGTTTTCCGAATCCACGAAAATATTGCTTTCTACACCCTATAGTTTATCTATCCTCGGTGACGTCCACCTTCACTCCGTATTATTTTTCGAACCGTAGGTCGTAATCGACTTAATCAATCACCCCCAGAGCAAACCCATCTACCCTTCGATCGATAATACCCCGTCGCATGTCCAAACAAAAGATTCTCCGACGCTGGTCTTGATTTACGGGGGTGGAGGAACAATAGGCTGCGGCCAGTGACCGTTCCCTCCTGTCTCTGACCCATCCCTTGACCCGTCTCGACACTCACACTAAACTGCATTCCTTCGAGACGAACAACACTGAAGAGAGCTGGTGCAAGAACAAGGTTGAATGGGACGAGTAGTACGGGAAGGAATTTCAAGATGGACCTACTGATTGTTTCATGAAAAATAAGTATTTATTATTGTCACTATATATCTGTAACTATTTTTATTCGGGTTTGGAGGCCTTCGATTTTTGGAATTTCTTCCTGACGTTTCGCTGTCGCGAGTGGCTAGCTTCTTCAAAGATTCATACAAATGAATGTTATCAACATTCATACATTTTTTCCTGTTTTGATCTTATATTTCCCTATAATATGTGAAAATTTTTGATAAAATTAAAATAACTATAACTCAAAATCTATACATGACGGAAAATTTTTGATGTTGAATTCGCAGTCAGGATGTTTTAAACTCTCATGTATAGCTATTATTATATTAGTCGCATTTTTTTTTCTCATTTGTTGGCTAGTAAAATTATTGATAAGGTGGACAAAATCGACCACCTCATCAATAACTTTCTTTCGTGCGGGATATGGCTCTGGAGCCGAAAAAGAATGCTTTTGTTTATATTCTCTCATTGACACTCCATAGACACTTGAAGGAGACACTCCAGCAATGTTTCCTACTTTTCTCACGATTTCATCAAGGGACATAATTACATTTATTTCATTAATATTAAGGTGCAGTTTTTTTGGTCTTTTTTTAGGTGGTGTGTAGGGACACAAACTAGCAGTTTCTTTAGCAGTATCAGTACTTGATATTCTTAAAAAAACAAACTTCAAAATACCGTATATTAACACACCCCAGCCGTTAAAACGTAACTGACCACTCCGACATTGTAGTAGCGATATACCTGAAACAATTCCGCTAGCCGATTGCAGTTAAATATAATTGGCCAGAGTAAGAAGGCTCGTTTATTTTATCCAATAGATGTAAATGCGCGTGGTGATCATGCTTTGATCACGCATCTGTCGTTGTTTGGGTTGCTTTGTTTGATGGATGGATATAGTATAGTTGCCTTGCAGTGAAAGCTACAGTGAAAGACATACAACGAAACTCGTCAACGATCCATCGCATCGGTTTGGATATTTAATATCCAGCCAATCGCCAGCCAGCTTGTCAAAATGAGGAGGTGTCCATTACTCATAAAACAGCATGTGACCGTTATATTCATTGATCAATACAGTATCCATGCAGATATATCTACTGGCAGAGCATCCGAGTATAAATTATCCCCCATAATTTGTTTACCAAAGCTTTGCTGCCAGTCATGAAAATGAAATTCCAATTTTGCTATGCCTATATCGATATAAAATTTATCAAACAGAGCACAATCAAAACATTTTTGTAAAATTTGATTATCTTTTGTCGCTTTACAATATATTATACTTTCCTTTTTTTGCCTGGAAATCAATTATGATTTTCAGGATAATGAAAAATTCTGACAAACGGATATTGAAAATTTAAGGTGAAGGAGTGAACTTATTGAAGACATTTCAAATAAAAAACTATATATCAATGAACTTTACTTTTCCAAATTATTCATCAATATACAAGGTGTGATGTAACAAAGTTAGGTTTCTGTTTTACATGAAACTTCATAAATTATTTTCATATGCAGATTCAGTCAGAAAATAACTTCACAATTACCTTATGACATGAGTGAATGGCTATATACCGAGCGGTGTAGAACCAATACCAATAAACTCAACTATCTCCAAAATCAGTTTTGACTTTTCCAAATAATACATAAAGCATCTAATATGCTTTATTGCCCGCAGAACCACAATTATTATTGACAAAGCTGTCACTATACAACTATATACAACGTGACACACGGTCGATGGTGCGTTAGACGTATCTGGAAATTTCATATCTTACATTTCCTCACCTGTCCTATCAACATGAAATATTTCCAACATTGCGGCGTTGCCACTTCCATCAAAAAGTTGTAGCAACTTAATTTTTTTAAATAGCATACCCCATATATCAATACATTTTTAGAATCGCTATTTCATTATAATACTTTTTTATCCATAATGTCTTATACCTATCTCTATCGATTTTCAAAATAAAAAATTATTTGTGCTCAATAGGGTCCAAAACATAGCCCTAATTGAACTTAACTGCATCGATACTCTCAACTTATGGAAAGTTAATATTTTGAGACATTTTGGACGAACTTCAGATATTTATTCAACATCAAGAAATCGACCCCATATCATACAGGGCGTGCTAAAATTACTATTATTTCCATTATGCATAAAAATGCTGAAAACATAATTTTTTCGAATGAAATCCCCTGTATATTACTCGATCAATTGAAAGATAACGAATATATGCTTCAAGATGATATATCATGTAGCTATCATAAAGTTTTCCTCATAAAGTCACTTCTTCTGGAAACATTATTTTTTTAAGAATTCGGTTTTTAGGTAGCAATGGAATTATCAAGCTTATAACAATTTGGTTTCAGTTATGAGTCATTCACAAATAGTTATCGATGGTGTTTCAAACATTTTCCAAAATGAATGCACATCGATTATTCAAACGAAGTTCTCATGAAATTATTTATTACACATGAACAAAGTGATCAAATCAATGTCAGAACTTGCAGAAAATTCAACCAAATGTATCCTGAATCAACACCAATGAACGAAAGGAAGTTTGTTAGGTTACAAAATAATTTCCTCAACTATGGCTCAAAGTTTCCAAGAAACAACTGTACGTAAAATCAGACATTTCTAGGTGAAAAGTACAGAAGATAACAAAAATAATATGATTTGAAATAACAAAATTGTAAACAAAATATATCATTTTTACAATAAATGCTGGAAATGTTATCTATTGCATTCTGAACATTTCAAAATGTCCTTTTGTGCGCGACATGTGGTTGCTTTTTCAATTTCATGGGGATCGAAGTCTTAAATACACCACACTATTTGCTATCGCAGTTCTACTTTGGTAGATACTGGAGTACTTTACACCTTTTTTTTTTTCGAAACACCCCCAAAAAATTCAATTGGTGTGAGATCGGGTGCTCTCGGTGGCCAATCCCACGGCCCTAAACGCCTAAACCAATGATCGTCAAACATTTCGTAAAGTTTCCTAGAAACTTCTTGATTTGCTGGTTTCTCCTCGCTGTGTGAATTTCTTGTACTGACACTGATTTGATCACTTCGTTCATGTGTAATGAATAATTTCATAAAAACTTCGTTTGAATAATCGATATTTGCATTCATTTTGGAAGATGTTTCGAAAAACCCTTGATAAATATTTGTAAATTACTTATAAAAATAACCCAATTGCTTTAAGCTTCATAATTCCACTGCCACCTAAAACCAAATTCTTACAAAAAATAATGTGAGTTTATTAGGAAAAGTTTATGATTTAGGTAAAGGGGCATGATATATCATTTCAAATCATTTTTCATCATCTTTCAATTCATTGAATAATATACAGGTGGTTTTATTTAAAAAAATGAACTTTTGACCACTTTTATGCACAATGAAAATAATAGTAATTTTCGCACGCCCTGTATGATATGAAATCGATTTCTTGGTGTTGATTAAATATTTCCAGTTTGTACAAACTATCATTAGAATATTAACTGTTCATGTACTGATGTAGTTAAGCTCAATTAGGGCCATGTTTTGGACCATATTCAGCACAAATTATTTTTTATCTCAAAAACCGATAGAGACAGGTGAAGGACATTCTCAAGAAAAAGTATTATAATAAAAGAGCTATTCCAAAAATGTGTGAATATACGGGGTGTTCTATTCAAAAAAAATAAGTTGCTGGGAATTTTCGATAGAAGTGGCAACCCCTCATTCCTGAAAATATTTCAGGTCGATAGAACAGGTAAAGAAATGTAAGATGTGAGATTTTCAGAAAAATCCTGTGATTGGTTTTCCAGAAACGTCTAACCTACCATCGACCGTGAGTCACGCTGTATACATAAATATACATAGGTCTTATTACATACACATACATATGAAGTGCAAATCACATTAAAGTTGCTTGAATACAAAAATACAGAATAAAAGATATATCTGCACTAACAGACAATTTTATCCAAACTCCTACTATACATACGGATACTGAAGAGAGATAGAAAATATTAAAAATGCAGTATAACATACTTCGTCTATGTATTAACAATAATGCACAAATGTTAGAAATAAATTAGAAAAAAACTGTCCTTCTAAACCATGATAGGGTCTACCACATAATAAATCTTTCACTGACTTCAGAAATTCACGGTTATCCTCTGAAATTTTGATAGGGCCAGGTTACTGATTAAACATCTTAAGTCCGTTATATAGGGAGTCTTTGACTAGAGTGAAGGCTGGTATGGGTAAGATTCATGTGTATTGGCATTACACATGAATCTTTTAGCTATTTTCTTTATAATGAAAACAGTCTGCAATTGAGTTCAGCAACATGCTCCCCAGAAGGGAATTCCATACGAGTACTTCAAATGAGAATGTATTAGTGAGAAATAAGCCGGTTCAGAGGCAGAATCAAGTTCCTCATGAATTATTCTCACTGCAAAACACCCTGAAGCTTGAGGGTTACAATGTGGTCGGCGATTTTGTACTAGCTCCTTTGTTGGTAATTAAGTTTGTTTCGGGATCATTAAATGACAGCAGAGTGGAGTGACACCAGTTTTTTATATATCTGAGCTCATCGTTTAGTGGAGATTATATAATTTTTTTTAAGCCATTATATTGGAGAACAGAGTTTATGTAGAATAAACTTCCTGAGAAAGTTTTTCCAAATGGATTCAATCTCCGGCGATTCAAATCCAATGTGAATCACTACTTTCGCACAGGCACCGCTCTTAGAGCGCCCTAAGGATTTTCCTGTAGTGCTTGTGTTTTGTTAGTAAAAAAAATTGTGTACCATCGACGAACAGGGTAAATTTCCCTTCTATATCGATATATGTTGAATCGTTTATATATAACAAGGAAAGTATCGGTCCCAATATTGAACCTTATGGTACGCACTTATTTCGCTTTCTGATGAGGCTGATGAGGTTTTCACAATCTGACTTCCGCCTGTGAGATAATTCTCGAACCATTCATGAGTGAGGATGCCATAGTGGTGAAGTTTTTTTAGCAGTATTCCATGATCTACACAGTCAAAGGCTTCAGTGAAGTCACAGAACACTGCTGCTGGTAACTCTTTCTATTAATATTTTCATAAACGTATAACAGAGAAAAGATAGCATCGTGGGTATTCTTTTTTGATTGAAAGCCGAACCGGCTATTGCTTATGATATTATTGTCACTTAAAAATCTTTTCAATCTGATTTTAACCAGTTTTTCTATTAGCTTGCCTAGAGTGAGAATGGGAAATGAGAGGTGAAAGTTTGATGGATCACTGAGATCACCACCTTTTTGCAATGGGACAACTATAGATTGCTTAAGAAAGGAAGGGAATCTACCGGTCTTAACGGATGAATTTATTAGGAACGCTAGTGCATTTAATGTGGTTATCAGGAAGGTTACTAAAAGTTTCAATTGAAATTTCATCTATTTCACCTGCCTTTTTATTTTTAAAAGAGTGAATCATTTCTTTCAGCCCATTTGCAGTGATGAGGTGTAAATGAAGTTATGAGCTATCCAAATATTCTCTAAATGGGTCAGTTGTATTCAAGTACCTCTATTCTAGTAATTCAATAATTATCAATAGGCCATAAATATTTTTTTGACAAAATTTCTCTTCTCAAAAGAAGATATGAAATAATTATTTTTTTTTAGCATTCATTAAATTGACTCTGCTGTATCAAACATAAGATTCCTTATTCTCAAAAAACAGTTTTTGAGAAGTATGGGGTATTCTATTTGAAACAAAAATCTCTAAAAAACTAAGTTAGAATTTTCATCCACCCCGTAGTGAAAAACATATTATTAGGTGATGAAAGTTATTCTCTGTAGAGTTTTCATCAAGAATAGAGACGGTTGATTAGATCAGCTTTTGGACATAATTTTTGAACCACTTGGTATATACCTACTCATATAGTTCTATATTATTTTAAGTATTTTTCTGACGAAAAGAAATAAATGACATTTCATTTGAAAACCTAATTTTGACGAGCTACTTGGTCTGTATTTTGGTCAATAACTTGAAAGAGTACAATACACTGAAAACTGAAACTTCATAGGAAACATTTTTCAAATTTCACCTAAAACTTGATTCGCTATTTAAGAAACCCACCGTGTTGAAAAAGACCACCACGATTCATTCCACCGTATCAACTTAAAAAAAACAGCACTCCAAAGAAATTTGATGCCTGAATCCATTGAAAATCGTGAACCAGCTGCTGCAACTCAAATTGTTTTAACAAAGTTGTTCAGTGCCACCTGTTCTGAAATCTGAATCTGAATTTGAACGCTTTCGGAAATAATTAGCAAGTTTCTGTTTTGGAGAGAAAGTATACGTGGTCTCAAAATGTCTGCATCTAACTCAGATCTTCGTCAACATCACACCATACTATTATGTTACTTACCACACACAAGCTGATGATATCAACTTGTGTGGATTTTTCGTTTATTCTTAGCCTCATATTATTGAGTTTTTTTGTATCATTTGATTTTGTATCAATTGACTTTCTGTATCTTTTCGTTATTATGAGTAAACATTATTATTACGGTACAATCTCAAATTCAAACGGAAGGAAGATAGATTGTTCAGTCCTACACAGTAGGATATATCTAAGAAAATGAAACGGTTCCTTGACTTCAAAAAGTATCAAAATACAAGGGGTATCTTAAATCGTTTTCTAGTAACGTGGCGTCACAGTTTTACTGAATATTGTTCTTTTATTGATCTCACAATTATTTTTGCCGATTTTGAATGAACTACGCGTGTTTGTTATGAGTAACAAGGGGCTTCTTTTCATGAAATTATATTTGATTTTTTAACTCCAGTGGCGTCACAGAGGGTTACTTGATTAATATTTATGGTTGAAATCAATGTACTCCACTGTTTCGCTAAGTTTTGGATTATGTTAAATAGCAAAACTTTATCATTCAGAGTCAGTGGCGCATCATTTTACGTGTTTCAGATATTGCTGATAATTTCAGATTTGAATCAATAATGTTATGTCGGTCGGTCCAAATGCTTTCCCTCAGTTTTCTACTCGTTTTCGTTTAGGTGAGTATTTTTTTTGTGCTTGCCAGTACGGTTTTTCAAAATCCTCTCGGTTCAACTGATGTAATATGTGCCCAATGCGTATAGCATTCACTGAATGTGGATCATGGAAAAGTTCTCAGCGTGTGGTGCTTGGTTCCTGTGAGGCTGCTTGAAAATTTCGGTGCTACTCCTTCAGGAAGGAGTAGCACTGGTTGTAACCCCTTCTCTCATTCACAGAGTTATTTTCATCTTCTAGGTAGAATACCTGGAAGACGAAATATATATTCTGCTGAAGAACTTTCCAGGTGTGACCCACCTTTTCTCCTTGGGGTTGTTGAGTCATGATATAGGATCAACTAGAGCATGAATGATTTCCCTCTTGGTGAATTGATAGTGATTATCAATTTCAAATACTGCGTAATTTTATCTAACCTGATTAAGTACCTAAAATACACTGAAAATGCAATGGAATTGAGGAGGCATTGGTAAAACACCGCGTCCAATGATGAACTGATCTCTTGTTTGTAGAAATACTATTTTTTTGGTTCTTCTTTAATCTGATGCACAGCAGTCTGAATAAATTTCATCTACGAATGAATAAAAGATTCTCAATTTCATTGTCCAAATTATTGATATACATGGTGGGGCACCGAAAACGAAACAGATGGAATATCTTCAAAACACATATGTTCTGAAAAGAATGCATAAACACTCCGATTTGTAATCTAAGAGGCACATCTTCCCATCATAACTTCAATTGTCATACCTTTCCCCCCACCCCTCGGTCACTATCACCCAAACGATTTGAATAGGGATAGTAGTGAGTATGATACATCATTAAAAAAGTAATTTCATAAAGGAATTCAGCAATGTCAATTTTCGCTACCTAAGTTTCTATTTTAGCGCCTTCTTGCGGGAAAAAAAAACTGTTCCGTATTCCAAATTATGATACTTCATTTGCAAGCTAATTTGACATAAATTCGGTGACGCTGCATTGAATATTTCTAAGGAAAAAAACAAAATGGCGGTTCCACAATGACGGACAAGATTTTCAATTATGATCCGATTTGATTCAAAATTGCTACGTGGTGGTTTTTGGGGTCAGAAATTATGAATTATTTGTCAATGCAAAAAACCAATATGGTGACTTCAAGATGGCGGACGAAATTTGTAATTATGGTCCGATTCGAATCAAAATTAGTATGCGGGGATTTTCAGGGTAGAATATTATGATTGTTTCGTCGATGCAAAAAACAAGATGGCGGACGATATTTGTAATTTTGGTTCGATTCGGTTCAAAATTGCTGTATGGGGGTTTTACAAGTTTCCAATATGACTTAAGAAAATCATTCGAATTGATGAAAAGAGTTCATTTCGAAATTCTACTTTATCCTACATATTATTCATCACAAGTTCCCAAACTTATTTGCATAAAACTTATAAAATGATTCTTACATGTTAACTTCACATCCATTTCTTCAAATGAGTATTCGGTCAACTATCGAGTGATGATTTTCTATAGTTTCTCACCTTTTCAGTCAATTTTTCGAATAATTTTGAAAGCACACCGTATCCAAAATCTACTCACGAATTTAGATCTATCCGGAATATGAAAGGTCATACTGATATAATTTTGTCTTCGGGATAAGGTACTCATAACTTTCCAAAACTAATTCGAATCTAATTCCAGTGCAGCGCACATAGTTGCTATAGAGACTCTGGATTTGTTGATGTGTACGTTACCTGTGATATAACACAAGTGTGATCAAACAATTCGCAAATACAGTTTCGTAGTTTGTATTTGGAGTTGATAACATCCCGATTGTCGTAACCAGACGAGTTGTTGTGACTCTAAACATCAAAGTAGGATTCGCAATGATTACAATGATATAAACGAATTCAGTTTACAGCATGGTTCGAATTTTGTGAAATGGAGAAAATGTTTGAGCGCAATCCCCCAAGTGAACTAGCAGTAGAGTTATTCAATAAATCATCACGTTATTGCCACCTCTTGCATGAATAAAATAATAGAAAGGCCAGAACAGGAAGGATGTATTTAGATATACGGTGTCTGTTAAAAAAATAAGGTGAATTTTCATTTTCCTCAAAAAATTTTTTATTCATTAATCAATTAATATTTGATCTCCTTCAAATCAGTCCCCTTCAGATATAATAAACTTTTGCCAGTGGTTTTTCCATTGTTGACCAGTTCTTATATGCACTTTTTCATGTCCATGAAATGTTTTTTCACAATACCTGACGTTTTTCAAGTCAAAATTCAGCAATTTTGGAACGAACTTCGTTGCCACACGCTTCATGCTCAAAATTTTCGAAAAAATCGCATGACATGAGCCAATTGATATGCCGACATTCTCAGCAACTTCTCTGATAGTGATTCATTGATTCTCCGTAACAGTTCAATCACTTTCTCAATATTTTCATCGGTTGTTGATGTGCTGGGGCCTCCAGGGCGAGCGTCGTCATTCACATCTTCTCGACTCGGAGTACAATCACCGTATGCCACTGTCAACTTTTCAAGTGTTTTTGAGCACTCGCCGAACACATAAAGTATATACAAGTGTACGTCAATTTTAGTCCTGATGATGCTAACTTGGTTTGCGATAGACCCGTTTAGTTACCTATCCATCCACGGCCTTCAATTTACCAATTAAAGTTGTTCTTGAGATGGAAACCGGTACACTTTCAGATAAAACGCAAAAAAAATTAGTTGAAATCATCTATTCACCAGGAGACTTCAGGGGAGGCGAGTGTCTCAAGTTGAATTATTGATACTAAACCCCTGATATACCCGTGTATATATTTTAATAAATATATTGTTATCTTGAATACAGAAATAGTAATATAGTAATAGTGGATAGTAAAATTTGGAGCAAGCTTGTAATAACCTCCAACACAAAACTGAATTTACGACAGTCATATTTTCCCTCTGCTCAATATTCAAGATAGACTATATCATTAGTATTCTGCTTTTTATGGATTTCATAAACTATTATCACACACAGAGTTCATATATTATTTTCTCATATACCAACATCGAAGCATTTTACAACCAACAATTAAAACGGCTCATAGTTTATGCAGAAAGAATTTGAGGACGCAGCTGTTCCACTTTATTAATAATCCACTTTTATGGCATCAATTGGAATCTTCTGGTTATTAGACAATGACAGTAATGAAAATTCAACGTAAAGGAATCTTGATCAGGTTATATTATTATTTTTTCGAAGAAGTTTTCTATATTGACGATAGCAATTATTTTATTTTTTAAGAAAGAAAGTGAAGAATCCATCATCATTATTTAAAGCGATTGTGTCTGAAAATATTTTCAGTAGATCGCCCCCCTCATGTTGTTTGTTTGTCATTCATTAGGGTCAGCAATCCCTGAAACATCTAGATTCCACAGATAATGTACTAGAGATTTTACCCATCAAAGTTCAACCAAGTCTTTGTTTCCATTGCATTTGAATCATTTCTCAATAAATGTTGGTTTGCACTCAATAGTTTCCCTGCAATATCTGCGCCTATCAAATTTCATTGCTATATTTTATTCTTCATTATCGGTAATACAAATTCCTAACCCAGCGTGTATATTGACCCTGGTTTTGGGCAGTTTTTATTCCGCCCTAAAACCCGGGCACCCTCCCAGCAGGCAACTTCTCAATCGAGTGGGGCCGAGTGGCAATCCACCTATGAGGAGGAGAACAACCCAACCTCCACCCAAACATAGGGGTAAACCAGCGGCTCATACAATTCTTAAGGCTGGGTAACCAGCTGGTTCTCGGGAAACGAAGACGGCTAACGTCTCATC